>PVHP010003912.1:0-42500 GCA_004024765.1 Zapus hudsonius | reverse complement strand
CATTTTTTTCTCATTGTGCTTTAATGATCTGGAAAATCAAATCTCTACTACTAGGGAGTCTTACATTTGAATGCTTGCTGAGTACTGTTTCCTCTCTTAGGTAGTTGAACATTTCAGGAGTTTTAGTGAAAATAGGTTTTAAAATATTAATTAGCAAGACTAAATATAAAACTAAAGAAATCCTCCAAGGAAATCTTCACAAAGGATTCCTTTCAATGCTTAGAAAATGCAAAATTTACAAAGGGAACAACTAAAATGGGCAGCAGTTTTCATAAAGAAGTTTAGGGACTGGGTAGATGGCTAAGTTTGTTGGAAAAAGCTCATCACTATACAAGCATGAAAGCTTAAAGCTAGATCCCTTGCACCCACATCTAAAGCTGAGTTCATTGTTATACTTGTAATCCATTGCTGGGGACCTGAAGACCAGAAGGACTCCTGGGGCTCTCTGGCTAGCTCCTCTAGCTGAATCAATGAGCACCATGTTCAATGAGAGATCCTGTCTTCAAAAGTATGGTGGAGGGTGACCAAGGAAGACACCTTCCTCTCACCTGTACAGGCATGCACTCTCACATCATACATACACCTAATTATATTTTTAAAGAAAGTTTTAGAACTAGGTGTGGTGGTTCTTGACTGTCATCCCAGCACTCTGGAGACTGGTGTAGGAGGGTCAGGAGTTCACAACAAGGTCTAGGCCAGTCTATACAGTATAATAAGGAAAGGAAAGGGAACCGTAAGAATTCATGCTGTGGCTGTGGGCCATGGTGAGGAGGCAGGGGTAGGAATAGTGAGCTTAAGGATGTAGGGAGCAAGGGTCACAGTCTGACATAGGAAAAGAGAGAAGGGAGTCTGGTGCTGGAGGAGAAAAATGCCAGGCTGGCCAAGATTCAATGGACTCAGCATGTTCTCTCAGATGAAAAGATGGTTCAGATATTAAACATGGGATCCTTTGAAGTTATCTAGCTTGGAAGCAAATGTAAATTTTTATTCTCACCGAATGGCATAAAATTGTATTGGAATGAATGTTTTCAGTATTTTAATCACCAAAGTCAGTGTTTGATTTCTCACTGTTATAATCTATTGCTGACACATTGGACATTGCAAAAGCTCTAAGTCATGGCTGATTTTCTAGAACAGAAAAACAGTTCAACATATTTACATTAAGAATAGTCACTGTTTCAATGAGGAAAAGTATTTAAATAACTTGCTTTAAAAATACAAAATATTTGATATATCAAGTAGCCTGTTCAAATTTATAAAGCATTGAATAATTTTAAAATCTATTTCATGACATAATTTAATGTTTAATAATATTATTTAAGAAAAAAAACTTTATTTGCATTCTAAGCATCATTTAGAAATTGTAACATGTGGTGACTCCATTATACAGTTACAAAACAACAGATAAAACACTTTCACCTTTCTCTTTAGTTTGATTAACAGGAAAGTATTTAAAGAACATATTAGAGAAAATGAATGACCTCTCTGTAAATTACCATTAAACACCTCCTGTGGAAAAAGTTCTGTCTTTGAGATGCTGTGTGCCAACTAAATATGTAGATGTTTATGAATATGTTAAGAGAAAAAATAAACATAAACATATATCAAGACTCTAATGAATATTCAAGTCTTTCCTGTTTGTGAAACATGAACATACATATTTTAGTTCAAGCTGATGCTTCTATGCTTTTCATTGAAGAGATATTTATTGTAAGTTTTAATAGAGGAGATTGGAATAGTGACACTCTGAATATATTGAATGATTTTGGTTATCCAAGACAGAAAATTCAGCTAGAATGAAAAGAGATAATTTAATCAGGCAAAACTTATACATAGAGGAGGAGAAAAAGGGTGAGAAGAGCTGGTCTATCAGTGATAAGCACTTAGAACTCTTCCCTCAGTAATATATAAAAGCAAATAAAAGGATTTCAGCAAAGACGAAGTAGGTAAATTGGACACATAGCATTTTCTCTTCAGTGTCTAATACCAAAAAGTCTGTGGCTATGAGATAGGGGTGAAATGACATCACTGGAACTGAGGTAGCTGAGAAGTGATCTATTCTGATGAAGGTGCCTTAGGTGTTAAAAGGAGCAGGAAGAATGGTGAACTAGGTATTTCTGAGTTCCTACCTTGACCAAATTGAAAGGATGGTTATCTTTCCTTGATAGAAAAAAAGGAGGAAAACTGTTAATGTTCTATAGAAATTAGAAGTGAAATCTATTCCTAAACTGTAGCAGCCATCTTCATTCTTCCTTTCTGGAAAACAGTGGACATAATTTTTGTACTATTATTTGAAAGAAATGTTTGGAAGACTTTCCTCCAATTCTGTTTTAATGACAGAAATTCTCTGACTTTACAACTATTCACTGACAATCATATTTTTCTTTGTTTTTCTCTTGGTAATAGTCTTTGGACATTGTTTACCAGAAATATTTACTCAATATGTTTAAATTCAGAGAATCTTTTTCAATAAGTCCAATACTTAAGTTGAAATGAATGGGTTAAATCCAGTATCACTATATAGAGACTTGGATACATACATGCTTACTGTCATCATGGAACTTTTTACAGAATGTTGGTGTCGTAGTCAGCTTTAGTTGCTGGGATAAACCACCAAACCAGGCAGTTTATTGGAGAAATGGGATTTATTTGAAGCTTACAGATCCAATCAGAGAGGCAAACCACTACCAGCACCTCCAAAAGCAAAAGCATTCAGGCAGCTAAACAGCAGGGAACTCCAGGCAGAGCTCAGACTGCTCTCTTCATACCTAAGGCTGAAATTGCAGATCCACCCTCATATTGTATATTATAAAATCAGTCCAAATTAAAAGACCTCCCACAGTGTTTACTAACAAGATTTCTCCAAAGTTCCAAGTCTCATCTGAGATTTAAGACTATTTCTCAATGGTGAGTCCTGTAAAATCAAAAGAAGTTATATATTTTTAACACATAATGGCACATAGTAAACATTCCCAATTGATGTAAGGTATAACAAGGAGAAATTTGACCAATGCAAACTTAGCAACCATTAGTCAAACATCAAAAATATGCAGTTCAAGTCCAATATCATAACTAATGACTGACAGTCTCTGGATTTTACAATTCTTCCCCTGCAGCTGGGCTGAGCAGCTAGGGAAAACTTCCATATCAAGCCAAACAGTGATACATGGTAGCCCTTTCACAGTCCTGGTGTACCCAGATTATCTCCTGTGTCCATTGCAAACAACACTCCACCTTCCAATGGCATCACGGGCCTATTGAGGACTTCATGCCCTATTCCATATACTGCATCTCAGCAGCAGTTCCTGGATCACTCAATATCTTTTAGTTGTAGAAGCTATGTGGAAAAAAAAAGTGAGATGCAAGTGCTCATCTCAAGAAGGTTATAGAGGGGTTGGGGAGATTGTGCAGTGGTTGAAGGCACACGCTTGCAAAGCACTTGCTGTCATGGGTTCAATCCCTCAGAAACCATGTAAAGCAAGATACACATCTGGAGTTCATGTGCAGCAGCAAGAGACCTTGGCTTTCCCATACACACAGCTCTCTCTCTCTCTCTCTCTCTCTCTCTCTCTCTCTCTCTCTCTCTCTGTTGTCTGTCTCTCCCTCTCCCCTTGCAAATAAATTTAAAAAATACTTTAAAGAGAGATGTTCATACGAGCCCTTTTGTCAATTATTGAACTTATTTCCTGAGCACCTGGAGTCCTATTCTGAAAGCCATAGCCTCTCTAAATCTTCTGAAGTGATTCGCTAGTGTTTCCTCTGGCCATTTAGATGGTATCTGAAGCAGAGATGGTAAAATTATCAGGAAGGGTTGCCAGTGCAAAAGAAAGTAATTAACTGCTTCCTGAGACCACAAATGAAGTAAAATGAATCCTAATCTTTGTGGGTCCATCTTGTTTGGACAAAGTGTATACTAGCTTCATTTCAATAATCTTTTCATAAACACAGTCTACTTCTTCCTTAGATAGACTGTGTGCTTCATGAATTGCAAATGTTCACTAAGAGTTGATGTCAGGCCAGGAACGCAGAAATAGAGAAGCTGGGCTCTGTTTATATGGGTTCTGTGAATTCTATTTAGACAGGAACCAAGGAAATCCAGTTGAGTTGTTTGCTTAATTTTATCATTTCACTGTTCCCAAAATTTTAGATAATTTGTAAACAGCTTATTTACATTCCACCATCCTATGTTTTATCTTTAAATATTTTATTTGCTGATTTTTTTATTAATCCAGTTTCCCCCTGTTTAATTTTAGCAGATATTTTAAGTGCCCGAAAGGGGTGCGGGAACCAAATTCACTTGTTGAAAAAGCTCATTGTTGGGATAATATCCTGTACCATCACTGAAAGTTTGACAGCAATACTGAGAAATGAATACACATTGGTTTGACATTCTTCATTCAGATCTAGCCACAAATTCAGCATGTAAAAATATGAGAATTTCATGTAATGAAATTATAAAATAGTAGTTAACATTTATTGAGTGTATCTATTGTTTTCAAAGTATGTCTAGATATGTATATGAATATGTAAATGTATAAATACATGTATATATTTATATATATGATATCTAGATTTATTATGTGTACATATGTGTTATACATGTTCATAATTTATTTGTTATATATTATATATATATATATGATATGTATATACATATATGTGATACATATATATATATATATATAAATATATATATATATATATCATAGCTCTATAGTCTCACAGCATGCTGATGTAATAGCTGTAATCACTGCTTTTTTGTGTGGGAAAGTAATTTCCTCTAAGTTCTTTTACTCAAATTTTCTTTCTATTTCTTTCATCAGATGTTAAGGAAAGAATAAGGTTAGTAGAAAATATCTCTTAACTAGCTTTTGGCTAATGTTAGATCAGTAATGAAGACTAAAGTACCATAACATAAACTGAGAATCAATTTTTCTTCCTTATGTGTAGTAAGAAGAGAAACAACATGATACATTTGAGGTAACTTCTCCTATGATGGGTTAGATGCTTTTGCCTTATACATAGTTTTATACTCTAGAAGAAAAAGAGAAACAAGTTTATAACATCAACAAAGTTCCAAGGTGGCTAGACAACTTACTGTGCAGTTTTCCACTCCCAGAGGAAAAAGATTTAAAAAAATATAAAATATTATGTGTTTATTTACATTTTATTTCATTTATTATTGCTGTTTTGAATTGCTTGATTCACATAATTATGTTTATCTTAGAATTATTTTTATTTGGAAAAGCACAGATTATCTTAAAGCATAAAATAAATTGGAATTTGAAGGCTTTTAAAATTTTATTTTATTCATCAGAACTCTGTGGAAAATATAGGGCTCTGAGGTTAAATCTTTTATGTTGCCAAATATTGTTAGAAATTTGAAGTCGATTTGGCTTTCATAAACAGACTGAGGAGGAAAAAAAATCAACATGGTAATTCAATCTTTTTCCAAAATGTCAGTAACAATATTGCCATTTCCATCTTATTTTTAGCATGTGAATAGCAAAATTAGCATCTTCATTCTGTTTTCATGCATCCTAGCTTTCTGCAAATGGATTGTATTTACAAAAGATGAAGGAAGTGGTTAGACTTTTTTCTTAAACTCCAATTATCTTTGTGTTGTAATTGCTCATTATTTTGAATCAGGCATAGAGAATCTTGGTGCTTATTTATTTAAAGTAAACATGTTTATATATGCAAGAATGATAACTATGCAAGTAGATTTTATCAAGAAATTCCAAGAACTGTGTATGCAGGGATAAACACAGGACAGCTTGCTCTGTTCTGAGACTGGTATGAGCTGCTCAAATAGTTTGCTCATTCTTTAACCTCACTTCCTTTAAGAGCATACATATTTGTTAGTAAAATTCTGATAATATGAAGTAATTTTTAATGAGTATCAATTCCATAAGATGAGAAAATGTGTGGAGCTTAATTTAGGAGGTGAGATATATATATATATAAAACACACATCAACTCATATATTAGAAATGCTCCTTTATAAAAAGACTCAAAATTAGAAAAATAATACCCTGGATTTTAAAATAAATATATACCTTATATGTAGATATGTATCTCATATGTAGAAATTTTATCATTCCTATTGGGATTTTGTGATTCCATTGGGAATTTTTAATTATTATGCACACTCAAAATCCTCATAATAAATTACACCATGTTACTATAACTATTGAGACCTACTGAGTTTGTACCAAGTGCTGTCCCTTGGAATATCTCTCCCTTCAAGGAGATCTGATCAACACTTATGGAACTAGGAGCTATCTGATTGCAGTGGGTTCTATGACTCTGTTCTTCCCTTGCTCTCTCTTTCTTCCTGGTCACCAGGAATAATAATTTTCCCTTCATCCCATGATGCATGTGGTCGGTTGTGTGTCCATGAAAGCAGATAGTGCTGTATTATGATGATATTCGGCTTATCATTTCTGTCCTGCCTCATTCTGGGGCTTGCTGACAGCTAGATATCTGGAGAGATGTAACAAACAAAGGGCCTGACATTTGGCTTCTTTCTAATGATCTAAAAAATGAGATTCAATGGGGATGTCTTCGTGGGAAGTTAACAAGATGAAACAGATACAGCAAGAAGGAGTCTTTCACCCAAGAAGTAATCTTGATAGAACTCTAGAAGGTTCTTTCATGCCCTCACCCTGTCACTGCTACTATATCCAGAGGTAAAGAATAGTCTAATGTTTAGCTTGAAGAGCTCTGACTCCTTGTAAGTTTGTTATAATTTAGATTAGGCTAAAGGTATTCTTTTGTCCCAGCTTTCTAAACATAGCAGCATGTTTGATAAGCTAACCCATATGTAACAATGAGTCATCAATTTTTATTAAATGTTATTTCATTGAATTTCTATGAAACAATTATAGATCCATTTTAACTCAATGACAGTGGATATATTCAATTTTGTGCTACTAGGAATAATGTTGAAATGGTGATTCCTGTGGGTAATGGCTTTCCATTATAGTTTTAACGAGAATTTCCTCAGTAACTGAGGATATGAGACCATCCTCCATGCTTATGTGAGCATTGTCTTTCATAAAATACATTTTAAGTTTGTTCATGTTATTTAAACATCATGCTTATAACTTTTACTTGCCAGTTGTTGACATTATGAGTCCATGTTGGATATAAGTATGCCCAATACCTTCTCTTGTGCTTTGTTAGCATGTTGATTCTGCTTGTATTAAACAAAAATTCTTAGGTTAAATACTTATAACTTATAAATATTTTCCTTTGTGGTTAATGTTTGGAATCTTGTTAGAACAAACTGCCCACTACAATAGCAGGAGTGATTTTTCTTAGCTAATTTCTAGGAGACTTAATTTTTTAAAATAGTTTTTGGCAAACATTTTCTTTAGAATTGACTTTATTTTGTATTGTGATTTAGTTATTCATTCCACTGAAATATATAGTGGAGGTGATGATGTTTTTAAACATAAAGGAAAAAAAATTTCTATGTTGTCTATGCATCAGATTCAGAGATGTGTGTTTGTATTTGGATTCTGCATTTCTTTCCGCTACCCTGTTGTCTCTCTTGGTGGACATATTATCTTAATTACAGTGGCTTTATATTGTTTCTGTACCTTCTTTCTTTGCTCCTGTTTAAAGATTTCACTTCAGTTTTATGATTCTCTGGAATTTCTAACTAGATGAAGGACTCAGCATGTCATTAGTAAGCCTCTCGCCTGAAGCCATGAAAGGAGATGGAAGATTTTCAAACGCTGAGTGGAAAAGAGCTATCTTGAACAAATGATGTGTGTGGTTTGGCCGTCCTTCAGGAACAGGCAGAATAAGTACCTCAGAGGAAAACAAATTAAAGATACTGTCATCTACACTTAATGCTTGATTGCAGGTTGTCATGGAAATAGAAAGTAGTAAAATAAGATATCTTTAGGTATAGAGAAAACAAGAAAGAATTCTATAGAACAGATACATACATGTCATACTCATAATATAGATAAGAAATTGATAGAGAATGTAGAGAACTAAACAAAAATCTGTTTTTCACACTTCTCATGAGCTGTTCTGATGTTGATTCTAGGAGATGATCATATCACAAGTGTATCCACAGATCATCCCGTATGAAAACTGAGAAATATAAGACAAGTGAAATAAAAAAATTCAATAACAAATAGCAAAGCAAAATAGAAAAATAGGAGTAATCCATGGAGAAAAACAATCAGAAAGACAAAGGCACAAAAGGTAGACTTTAAATATGAACATGTCAATAATTATCTTAAATGTTAGTGGCCTGAATAGACAAAGTGAAAGTCAAAACCTGATTTCTTCAATTATTGATTAATGTTGTCATCTGCCCCAAATGAAGCAATGGAAATGGAATGAATGGAAACAAAAATAGGCAAATATTAGTTTAAAAGAGTCTGTGTCAGGCTGGGCATGGTGGTGTGCACATTTAATCCCAATACTTGGGAGGCAGAGCTAGGAGGATTACTATAAATTCAGTCAAAGGAAGTTCTGTTGCAATAATGGAATCATACTGGAAATAAAAGTTAGAAAATCTTCAGAAATGTCTACAAAGAATCAGAAATTAGCTTAGTGGTTAGTGATAAACTTGCCAAAGAAATATATAGAATTAAATGAAATGAAATGAGAGCATATCAGACATTCAGGAGACCTTGAAAACAGTGTCAGAGAAGACTTGGGTGTTAAACACTTAGATTAGAAATAAGTAAAGGCCTCTCAATAGCAACCTATGTCCCTGCTTCACGAGACACTTCATGGATCACAAGAGTAAATTAAATCCAAGAAAGGGGAGAGGAAATACTAAGTGTAAGATGGGAAATCACTGAAATGCAAAACTAGGAAACAGCTGGGGAGTTTGCTCAGTGGTTAAAGTTCTTGGTGCTGAAGCCTGAGCACCCAATTTTGGTCTACCTCAGACCCCTCTTAAATCACTGGAACCCCTGACTTTCTGCTTTGATGAGTTTTGAGTCTCCTCAGTGTCTACCACCATCTCTCTGGAGGAGGTTCTCAGAATAGCAGTAAGAGCAGTATTCATGTTTAATGCAGCACTTCCTCCGTAATGTTTCCTGACATGACACGTGTGATATATGTGATTGGTCTTGTGCCAGGTGGTAACCTTTCTTTTTTTGTCATACTGTTGTATCTTGGGTCTCCAAAGCATTTGTTGTCTCCTGAAGAATGTAGATTCTCTCACTATTGAGAGCAGCAGGTCAGGGAACATTGCTGAAGAGGGGAATGGAAGATTCAAAGAGCCTCAGGATGGGAAGGCATACACAGAGACTGTGTATTCATGACCCCACAGTGAATGATGGTAACCCCAGTGAGGAGGGCCTTCAGTGGAACTGGTGGGGGGAATATGGCCAATTTACAATAAGTTTATATATTAATGTTCTCAATAAAAAAAATGGGGGCAAGAAGCGGGAGTCTTGGAAGGTCCCTGTAATCCCAGCATGGTGATGGCAAGATGGGAATCAGAGGCAGACGATTTCCTAGAAGCACAGGGAATGAAGAATACAAGTAGAGTGAAATGTCACCAGTAGAGGGATATCCAGAGAGAGAAAAGCCCTGCTTCAAACGAGATTGGAAGGCAAGGACTGACCTGACAGTAATCCTCTGACCTCCACAGGTGCGTCATGGTATGAGCACACTTGCACTCACCTGAACATGCATGCCTACATTCACACACAAATTACTGAAAAGGAAAAAAAAGAAGCCATAGAACCAATGAAACAATGAAGTTGATTCTCTAACTTCAACTCTAAGTAAACAAAGATGAGCAAATACTTGGATTCTGAAAAGTGTACTTCCTGCTGCTTGCCTAACTCATAGTTTTGTAATGTGACCGACCAGCAGCATCCTCAATGGAAAACCCAGGAGAGCTCATTCAGTGACCAAGAAATAAGTGGCTCCAGTCACCCAAACAGATGAAAAAGTGTCTATACTAAGTTCACCTGCTAGATGTAAGCACACCATCCTGTGAATACGAGGACAACTCCACTTATAAACATGCTGAGGTAACGTTACTTGATACTCACTGTCTGTGCATGGTGCAGGTTGCAAAGTAGATGACAGCCTAGAAAACAGCTCTAACAGGAAATACTCTTTCCTTGTCTCCTACAGGCTGCTGTATCTAATCTCCCTATGTGTTGAAGCATATTACTCTGCAGTATCAAAATGTACAGTTACACTATTATTTACTGATCATATTGATTTGCCTAGTACCCTTCCACTACTGTACTTTTTTCATGAATATATATATATATTCATATATATATATATGTACTTTTTTCATGAATATATATATATGATAATATATATATATATATATTATCATATAGCCTGTTTGGATATATATATATATCCAAACAGGCTATATGATAATAGAATAAAGAAGGAAATGTAATAATATATAATTGATATGATGACTCAAAGCTTTAAAAAAGTGTAATCATAACCACTTTTAATTTAGGTAGGTACATACAATTTTTTGCGACCTTAATATTATAAAGTATTAGTATTAACTGCTGACTGTTTTCTCTTTGACATTGAAAATTTTATTTCCAAGCAGAGATCAATAGAAGAGAGACAGACAAAAAGAATGGGCATACTAGGACCTCCAGCCACTGCAAATGGACTCCAGATATATGTGCCACTTTGTACATCTGGATTTATGTGGGTACTGGGGAATCTAACTTGAATCCTTAGGCTTTGCAAACAAGTGCCTTAACCACTGAACTATCTCGCCAGCTCTCATTTAAACATTTTCATACATGAATAGAATTTATTTTCCTCTTATTTCCTTGTTAACCTCTCTTATTCACCTCCAAGAAGCACAGTTCTTCCCCATCAACCCCCATCTTAATTCCATAACTTTTTAATATTTATTTATTTATTTATTTATTTATTTATTTATTTATTTATTTATTTATTTTGCTGTTGTCGTCTTTGATATTCAAAGGGACTTCAGAGTTAGGACAATGTCTTCTTGCTTGTATCTTCAGCTTCAGAGGAGAACGAGATTGGTCAGCTAGACAGGGTCTCGCTCTAGCTCAGGATGAACTGTAATTCACTATGTAGTCTCAGGGTGGCCCTGAACTCATAGTGATCCTCCTATCTCTGCCTCCCCAGTGCTGGGATTAAAAGCATGTGCAACCACACCTGGCCACTTCCATGCCTTTTAATCTGTTGAGTTGCAGGCTGGCATGATCAGGGGTGGATGGTTATTTGATGTGGCATGGGAGAAGTACCACTGGCTACACCACTGATGAATCTGATGCCTCTCCCAGCAATGCTCAGCAGCCATTACCTTCTTTGTGAGTTCTGGGGTCTCCTGTATTCTTCCTAGATGAGAATCTATTTTCAATATGGATTATTTAATTTTAGTATTTTGAGACAGATTCCCAGTAAGCAGCCCAGGCTGACTTCAAACTAATAATTCTTCCATCTATGCTTCCTAGGTGCTGAGATTAGTTTTGCGTAAGTCATTATTCTTGCTTATATGTTTAAAAATATTATTCTAGAGGACAATGCTAAAATAAAATTATCATTGGAATGGCAATGAGCTCAATAAAATGCTTTAACATCTTTTCCTCTAATTAAATAAAATGCTTTAACATCTTTTCCTCTAATTAATTCTACCCACAAAAATTTAAATACTTACTAATCAAAGGCACAAATATTTGGGACAGGATGCTATGATTTCAGTGAGGAAGGATAAATAGGGTCATAGAAGAATTGCTTTATGAGCAATAATATACTTTTCTCATTTGGGGTTTTCTGATTTCTGGCTTCAGAGTAAGAAACAAACAAATATATCAACAATCTAATATAAAACTTCATGACTATTAAGAGTGTATAGTAATTGATATTTTAATTTTTGTGCTATATTCTTAAAACAGTAACACAGTTTAGTCAGTATTAGAGTGCAAATTCCATCTTTCTTTGGGACATATGAATTCTCTATGTAAAATTTCAAATATATTAACTCCATCTGTATGATGGTAAATTAATGTTATAGTTCCTATTTCCCATTTTTATATATTTTATGTCCAAATGCCTTCTGATGTCTATTCTTTTCTGGATATTTTGGCATGGGAAGGCATTGTTACAAACCAGGTTTCCATTTGGATTTCAACATACAGACATATTACATGGATACGAAACTTCTTCCAGATACTGATAAAAACAAAAGAGAGGAATGTTTGTGGTGAGGTGAGCAAAATTATGTATCATATTAGGCTGCTGTGGTGAAGAGGTGATGTCTTGGGTTCTGGGTTCTGGGTTCTGCTTCTTCAAGGTAGCATAAATTCCTTCTGGCTTTAAGGGAGAATTTGGTTTTCAGCATATGACAACTTCTGCTTGAGGCTGCAACTTCTTTTCATTCTCTTTCTCCTCTCTCACTGTCTCTCTGTCTGTATCTGTCTCTCTCTCTCTGTGTATGTGTGTGTGTGTCTGTGTCTGGTTGTATGAATATCTGCCTACTCAAGCAATGTTGATGTCTTAAAATTTCAAAGTGATTACGGAGTTAGGACAATGGCTTCTTGCTGGAATATTTAGCTTTGAAGGAGTATGAGATTGGTCAGGTAGACAGACATGCCTTGAGTTATTGTCAGACCTGTGCAGAATTGAGCAGGACTGTGATCCAAAGCATAAGAGACAGGTTGGAAATAAAGACAGAGACTCAAGTCTTTCTTCCAGTGTTTAGCTACCTTGTGGATTGAAGTGAAGAGTAAAAGCAGTTTCTGATTTCTTGTTTTAATTTTATACCCAAGGAAATGTTTTCACATGGCTCAGTTACTTCATGAAAACCACAGTCTTACCAAATGCCAAAGCTAGAATGTCCACTAATGTCTACATGGGTTCAAAGTCCAATATCTTTTCACATATTATCTGGAGGAGGCTTGAATGCTCCCTCAAAGAGGTTCACACACTAATACTTTGAAACTCAAATATGTTATCTTACTTAGTAATAGAGTTTTTGACAACCATTTTAAAAAATGTTTTATTTATTTATTCATTTGAGACAGAATTGTGAGCGAGAATGAGGCCGACAGAGAGAGAGAGAGAGAGAGAGAGAGAGAGAGAGAGAGAGAGAGAGAGAGAGAGAGAGAGAGAGAGAGAATAGGCATGCCAGGGCCTCCAGCCATTGCAAATGAACTCCAGACACATGTGCCCCCTTGTGCATCTGGCTTTACTTGGGTCCTGAAGAATTGAACTCAGGTCCTTCTGCTTTGCAGGCAAACACCTAAACCATTAAGCCATTTCTCCAGCCCTAAGTCAATCATTTTGAGATGAGACAATTATCCTGTGTTTTCTGGGTGGGCTGGATGTGACCATAATGGTTCTGGGATGATAGGAAGATTTGTGGTATTATGAGGAGACATGATGATGATGGAAGGTTTCCCTGAACAAAGGTAATCAGGTGAGCTCTATGGGGGGAATGGCAGAGATGAAGCTCCTCCTCAGAGTCAATGGAAAAGCCAGCCTGCCTGCATCAAGACTTCTGCTAGGTTCTATCTCTTCAGAACTGTAAAACAGTCACTGTTAAATTTTTAGCTCTTTGGTCCAGCAGAAATAGGAATAGAGGTACTTATGTTACAACGTGAGCTAGTTAGTTGAAATACTCTCTGTGTCTTCTTAGAAGAACCTAGATTCTGAAAGGCAGGGTTCAAATTATATATTGAATCAGGATGTTAATATTAGTGTCTACAATTTTCATATACTGTTTCACTCCATCTTCCAGATAGGACAGGAATGAAAATCCCATACAAGTTCTTGAAATATTTTGGAAAAGTTGCCCCTGGACTTCCTAGTCTTAAACTTATTGGGAGCATGCTGCTTCCTTAAATATGGCTATTTTCTTTAAAAAAAAATCTCTCGTCCTAATACCCCCTCATTTTTCCTAGCTGCTTCCTGAATAGCATTAGGCATCAGTTGGGAGATCTGGTCTTGTAATGCTTTTGGTTTTTCTTTACTTTTTAAAAGAGTACATTTCACTCTATGGTGTGAATATGGTTTTTACTGTTTATACATAAGCTTGTATTCTAGATCATATAAAATAAAGTTTAACAAAAAACCTATATAAATTATCATAAATAAAAATCTATCAATCTATATTTATCAATTTAAATCTATCTCCCTCTCACCTATCCATCTACCGACATATACCTATCATTTTTAGTAAGAAGTCAAGTGACTGACTAGAAAATCTTTTGGAATATGTACATATAACGCACATCAAAGTCTAAATATATTATAAAATTCCTAGTTCAGAATATATGTTTTTCTTTTAGTTTTTTGATGTGGGATACATTTCAGCCCAATTGGATTACGAACAAAGAAATGTACCGTTGAAAAACCAGACAATAAAATAAATTTTCACTGGCAGGACCTTAGACTATCCCCACGGGAGCCTCATGGAACATCCAGCCCGACACTGGCCAATTACTGGGCCATTTAAAGCCATGACCTCCACAGGGTGGAAGCTGACAATGTGAAAGGCTGACCAACAGCCTCCCTCCCTCAGAGGACCATTAGGAATGAAAAAAAAATTTGATTAAGATTTACAACTTCTTTTCAAAATTGAATATGACAATCCCTTGGACTACACTCTTCAAATTTCATTAAGGCCAGAATGCTTTCTGTCAGTAAGAGTGGTTTCGCTGATGGACACATTCCAATACATGGCTGTGAGAAAATATTACTGAATCACACTGACATCAAAGAGATTGGTCTCATTCATCAGGAAGTGTCACTAGATCCATGAAGGGCTTCTGACTTAGCCTCATGCGCTGTGGTGTGCTGGGTAAACAGCTAAGGAATTCTCCTAGGAAATGCATGGGAAAGTTGGCATAGTTTGTGGTTTTGTTCCCTGGAACATTGACGTGCACACAAGTCTTGGAAAATCTTGATGAATCCAATCTTTAAAGAATTCTGTAATGTTAACAAATGCTTGGCTTTTAAATAAAGAAAGGGAAAGAAATTAAATAAAAAATACCCTGATCCTGGGAAGATTCCTCCTTGTGTCTCAACCACCTAATTGGTAGTTGAGCTCTGTGTAGAATTACTTCAGAGCCTGACCCACTGTGGTGTTATGAATTAGGAACTGTAACTAAAGTATTAATTATTGTCTTGTTATGTTTTATTTTGAACCAATGATAGTACATGTGCAATGCCATTGTTATTTAGTCTAACTGAAGTTGCAAAAGAAAATGTTTGCAAATTGATGTAAATTTCAGACTTGGGTCATTTGTGCTAGTTTGGAAAGTGGTAGAGCCTTTGACATCAAATCAAATGTGCATTCTGTCATGCACATGGAAACAGTGCACATGGTATATGTATAAAAATAAGATTCTATATGGAGTGCTACAGTTCTAGCACAGCTAACATCAATTTCATCTTTGGCTAAGGGCAGATTTTTGGCTTATTATTTGGCACTGCTAAATTGGATTGCACTGCTTAGGAAAATTTGAACAGTTTGTGGCTTTGTTCACTGTAACCTTGGTATTCAAATGTGCTATTGGGTTCAGTGTTCATGTTCTCCTATAAATAGTCAATCATTAGCCTAGATTAACTATGTACTGCTAGAAGAAAAATATCTGAACTATAAATTAAAATATTTAAATGCAAATCTTAAAATTTGTCTACTGGTGAGAAATTTTAGGAAAATTTTGATTTTTTTTTCTGGACATTTGTTTTTCTTCTTAAGTACCAAAAAAAGACTGGTTAATTAATGCATCCAAGAAACTGTAACTTGTTTCAGCCTAAATACATACTTGGCAGGCAAGGTACTCTAAAGACTTCTAGACGATTATACTGCCAGGAATCTGAAATTCTTTTCCAGATTTATTAAAAATGATGCATCAGCAGATTAAACTGCATTATCGACTTTGGCTCTCCCCTCATTCCTTTATTTGTTGTCCACTGATGTTGGATTGCTTTCTTTCTGCTGTTTCTCTATACGATTATTATTGTCACATGGTCCGGACGGCCTCTAGAAAACAGTGAGGACATCGGTCCACTATATAGAGGAATTATTCTCAAAGTGTTTAAAAATATGGGCTCGATTTTATAAATCAATGAGCATTACCAAAAATAATTAGGGCTGGAGATATTGCTCAGCTGTAAAGGCATTTGCCTGCAAAGCCTAATGGCTGGGTTCAGTTCCCCAGTGCCCACGTAAAGCCAGATGCAGAGTGGTTCATGCATCTGGAGTTTGTTTGCAGAAGCTGGGAGCCCTATCACGCCCATCCCCACTTCTTGCAAATAAATAAGAAATAGTTAGGCATTGCATTTCACAAATAACTTTTACTGAAAACCACAGCTAAAAGAAAGACATCAATCTTACTGTTGCCTCTGCTGAAGGAAATGACGAGTGAAGAGATTGGAAGAGACGAGGAGACACTTGATACGTAACACTTATGGAATCATTCCATCTTGTTTCTTCAAAATAAAGATAATGTCTCTTAATCAAATTATACAGTTCATGATTTTGACCTGACTCTTGGCAAACATAAATTTATGATTCAGGTTTTGCTTATGCCTTGTATGTGCTATAATGCTTTATAAAGTCAGAGGTGTAAGCATTAAATAATTGATAATGTATCCAAATTTAGTTTATGGTATATAGTTTCCTTCTTGGTGCCACTATTTTGCCTCTATACAGTTCAAAAACTTCATAAATAATGAAGGTCCTTATAACCTGCCATAGTGTAAAGATGCGTTATAGTTAGCCATGTGCACAATGTGCTTTAACTTAGGTAATGCTGTACGGCCACTCATGGTGGTGATTTCACTTATCACAGCTGCAGTCTTCACATAGAATACTAATACTTCCCCAAAATTTCTTCCAAATTTATGTCTACCAGCTTTAAATCCATATACAATATGCATGCTTTCAATCTCACTGTAAATGTTTGTAAAAGCACATTTTAACATACATTTTTTCTTAATATTAATAACTGACTATTCTTTTTAAAAATATTTTATTTATTCATTTTCAAGCAGAGAGAGAGATAGAGAGAGAGAGAGAGAGAACACACCAGGGCCACCACCCTGTGGGTCTGGCATATGTGAGACCTGGGGAATTGAACCCGGGGCCTTAGGCACTGGAGGCAAGTGCCTTAACCGCTGAGCCATCTCTCCAGCCCAAAAACTGACTATTCTTTTTAACTGTGTGTACATATATACATATGTGTATATATATATATTCATATTACACACATATGTTTTATTATCTATAATGATTATATGTTTAGAATTGTAATTTCAATCTATAATAATCTGTCTCTCATTCCTTATGATGTTTTCAATTATTGTGGATGTATTTGAGTTTCTCTGAAAAACCCAAGACCAGTTTCACTTAGAATACGCTTTATTTAAGTGAAGTAAAAGCATTTACCACAAATAAGAAAACAAAAATAAACACTTTGGGCCCTATTTTATTTTACCATGATAGTGTAACTTCAATCAAAAAAAAAAGCCTTTTCTTTCTACTTCACTTCATTCTTCAGAAAATCAGAGCAAACAGCACTTAGGAGAGTCTACACATAGAAAAGTAGGCATGTATTAGGTGAAAGTAGACTTCCTTTAAAAGACTTGGACAAGCATTGGTGATTATTTATCTATTGCTTATGGTCATTAGCAATTACCCACGATGGCAGACCTGTGTCTTCTGTGTGAATGTCACAGTGTAAGCCAACTTAGGATGGTTGTCTCAGACATTCACCTTAGAGAGATCTTCTGCTGTGATATCAAAGGTCCCACTACCAACAAATGTGTCCGCTGCTACCCAGAGATGGTAGTCCAGAGGAAGGTGCCAGTGTGGTCACAACATAGTCTATGACAGAATTCAAATGGCACGGGGTAGGTTGCAGGGATGGATGGGCCCCTGACTTCATACTTCCTGTAAATCATGGTGGGGAGAACGAATGATCAGGAGATTAATTATTGTGTGACCTAGCATGAGATATTTGGGCATAAATATAACCAAAGTAGAAGTGGTCCAAATATGCTTCTAGAATAATGCTTGAGAGTGTGGCTCAGTGATTCAACTCTTGCCCAGCGTGCATAAGATTCCGAGTGCTATGCACTACCAAATACAAACTGAAATAATGCAAATGATCATCTCATCATATTGAAAGCAGATATTGTGAAACTTTTCATTTTTGATGAGGGGAAGCAGTGACCACCTCAAATATCTTTAAGATAAAATTTAGATAAAATATTTAATTATTGCACTCCTTTAATCCCAGCACTCAGGAGGCAGAGGTAGGAGGATCTCCTTGAGTTTGAGGCCACCCTGAGACTACAGAGTGAATTCCAGGTCAGCCTGGGCTAGAGCGAGACCCTACCTCGAAAAAATAAATAAATATCAGAAATTCAGAACACTTTTGAAATAAAAATCATTTTTTCTTTTGTTCTCCCTGGTGATCTACATACACTATTTCTCTGTTAGGAAAGAGAAAAGAAACTAAAAAAAAACAGTCAAATATTCCAATAGTTCAAGATGACACACAGGCTAATGTCTTTTATGGCACCTTTCATAAGAGACAGCTCAGGCTAACCAAACTACAGGCATTTTTTTTTGCCAATTAATAGATAGTGAAGTAAATACTATGGAATGCATGGTGTTTATGATTCTACTTACATATTAGGGTATAGAGTCAAAGGTAGGTGATGTAATTTAACCATGATAACTTAAAATCTCTGAAAAGCATTGGAGTCAGAACTACAACCAACAAAATCTACAGCCCTTCAACTTTGGCATGAACGTCTTCTTTGGTAATAAATATATTGTGTAGTAAAATTATATGTACATTTTAGACACACCCTGTTTTATTTATTTTGAAACATACTACTTTAAATAAACCAAGAATGATATTTACCCATACGGAAAATGAATACTCTCTAATAAAATACTACACATGTATTTTCAATAACCCCGACTCAAGAATGACATCTTTACTTGAGAAAATGCTTCAGAACAGGAAATACTATTCAAGTTCAAGGACTAAATGATTAGACTCAACTCATTTTTTATTCAGTCATATGTGAAAAAATGCGTAGCTAATTGGTAGGAAAGATCCCAATGCACCACAATCCAATTATGTAGCCTTCAAAACACTAGTGAAATAAAAGTTAATAAAATGTTGTGAAACACATTAGAATTTTATGATACTGATACATTTTGAAAATGGCAAAAATAAACTTAAATTTAGGCACTCAATTAAATTCTGTGTATTCAGTTTGGAATTCCAACCCATTATTAAATATAGAAATGCATAAAAATATATATGCTGTTTCCAATTTAGAGTTTCTTTTGTTCTTTTTAAAAAATATTATATTGATTTTGGTTTAGTCATTTTCCCTCTGGGTTAAAGTAAATGGACAAAATATTTTCTCCAATTCAATGACAATTTGAATATATAAATTTTAACAAAAGTAATTTAAATCATGAGTCTATTTTATTGTTTATTATAAATGCCATAATAAGGAATGGTTTGGTCTGGCATCTCTACAGAACACTTGTCAAAATGTGTTTTTTCCTTCAAATCTAAAAGTTAATATTAGTCATATGTTTTTTTTAATTATATGGAATTGATATCGAATAGTCTTTTCTTTATTTGAGAAATGGGCTCATGTAGCCTAGGCAGGCTTGATTTCTTGACCCTGCTGTCTTCAGCTTCCAAGTGCTGGATTGGGGTTGTACTATCACACCTTGCTTTGTATACTGTTATGAAAACATATCATCATTGCTCCAATGAATCAAGACCTATTTTGTGCATTAGTTGATATAATGAAACCCATTCTAATTGGTAAAATACCCGGATTCATAGAAGACAGTTTATGATCTCTATTTGTACACCACACAATAGTACTCAAAGTTACATTGTTTTAACCGTTTTTAAAAAAATCAGTAAAGTTTTGGTTTACTACCCATAAGAGAAACTTAGATGATGATGTCCTTTGTGTTTTTACAGTTTTTAGAAAATGAACATGAACTTAGATTCTATTCATCGATTAATTGAGGAAACCCAGATTTTCCAGATGCAATCATCATCAATGAAAGCCCGAGGTGATGTCACAACACCTCCCACCTCCCCACTGGACACTCGTAATTCCAGCTTTTCATTTTATGGGGGACAATCTCACACCACCAGCAACTTCAGAACACACTCACTCACCACCAACAAATGGGACGTTTGTGAAGAACTTCGTCTGAGAGAATTAGAAGAAGCCAAGGCCAGAGCTGCACAGATGGAGAAGACCATGAGGTGGTGGTCGGACTGCACAGCCAACTGGAGAGACAAGTGGAGTAAAGTCCGAGCTGAAAGGAACATTGCCATGGAGGAGGTGAGACAACTCAGAGTCAAGTTAGAGATGACCATGAAAGAACTGAGCACCCTGAAAAAGAAACAGAGACTGTCACTTCAGAAAGAGGTGTCAGAAGCCAATGCTACCCATGACCCGGAGCTTCCTAAGTTCTTGGAAGGGTCCTGTGATCAATCTCCCTGGGCCCCATACATGACCGTGTCTATCCCAGAGTATTTGGTGAAAAGGCAAATGGAAGAGGAGGACACAAATAATAAGGTAAGAAAAAAATATCTTCAGAGGAATCCACAGAAGGTGAGCAAGCAGCTGGAACATCATAGGAGGTGATGAGGATGAGGGAACCCACTGGTACCTCTCAGTCTGCCCGCACTTTCACAGTGAAGTAACAACCTGGGCATCATGGGCATCGGAAATTTATTTTTTATTTGTATTTTTAATATTAGCATAAAAGTATTGGGTTTCACTCTGCCATTTCCAATCACATTTTGTTTTTGGTGATCTTTGCTTCCTACATCTCTCCCCTGTCCTCTTCTCTTCCTTCTGGTAAATCTTTCCCCCTCTCTAATCTGCCTTATACTTTTATGTTTTGTCTATTCAATTATCCTCTGTTTACTCTCTCCTAACCCTTGATCTTTCTCCATGTTGTTTTGGAAGCATGGTCTCTCACTGCAATTGGACCTCTAGCTAGACAGCCAGCCTTAGTGTTCCCTATCCTTGCCTCCCTCATGCTGGGATTTCAAGTGAATACCACCATGTCTGGCTTTCTGTGGGTTTTGGGGATTCAAGTACAGGCCCTCATGATGGCACTACTGAGCTATCTCACCAGTTACAGGAGATAAAGGTTTTAAAAATTAAATCTAGCCAATGTAGATGACACATAAAATGCACCCCACCCCTTTTATGATGGGAAATGTTCTTAAAAACCCATGGAGCATATCATACTATTAGGAACTCATATACTTATCATAAAAATATCAGTTCATACCAATGCCCGCCTATGCAATTCTGTTTCTTTAAATTAGTTTCTTAGAGGTTTATAATTTGGTCTACCATGTTAAGCGTGGAGTGGAGAGATGGCTCAATTAGAGGCGCTTGCTTTGCAAGCCTTTTCAAAATCTCCATCATCTACATAAAGCCAGACACAAAGTGGTGCCCATGTCTATAACCCCAGTACTCCTGTAGCAATGGGACACAGAGTCTGGAGGATACTAAGGCAATAAAGCCAGGTAGCCTGGCAGTCCCAGCAGCAAGCAACAACCAGAACGACCTTGTCTTAAATCCATGGGAGAAGACCATTTGCATATATACATGTGCACATGGTTCACACACAAAGACACAGCACATAGAAACACAAAAGTAAACTCTTCAGCTTTTTCTGATATGTGAAATCGATGAAACATATGCCTTAGATTCTACTGCAAGTAAAATTGTTTAAACGTAACACCATAACTTCTTTCATTTTCATATTTTAGGTTTTTTTTTGCTTGTTCGCTTTTCACTTCATTATCTCTATGTACATCACTGGGACAATTGTATATAGTATTAAAAAGTTAATTTACCAATTTAAATATAGGTATTTCTTTATTACAAGAAGTCACTAGATTTTGTATCTTAGAAATTTCATGATGACCTGCCTATGTAGTTATCTGGAATATTCTTAAATCCTTGTGGTAGAACATCTTTGGGCCATCAGTCACAAGAATAAAGGATACTAAGTAGGTATTTATTAAAGATTTTAGAATAAACATAACTAAAGTTTATTGTAATATTTGAGGAAAGAGTATTGACTGCCAAAGAAACTTTAATCTGCTATTTGTTGTAACCATTTATCCTGTCAAGTCTGATACTAAGAAGAGAGAGGCTTGATGGTGGTTAGCTGATCTGACCTATGTTCCTATGTTCTTCGGTTAGACCTTAAAGAAACACACCTTATTTGATTTTAAAACTGTTATAGGTAATAATGGCATTATTATTGGAAAGAATTAAGAGATGAATATGTTAGCTAATTTCATGTCAACATAGTATTTTATAAAAATATTAAAAGTGAGTACTAAGATATACAGGATCCCTTGCCACAAGGACTAATACAGACAGCCCACGAAGGAGGATATACAACTGATCAGGGATGGGGAGGGGGGGAATTGGGGAATTCGGGATAACAACGCATGGTTTGCCCACTAAATAATGTAACTCATTATGGACAATAAATATTAAAAAATATTAAAAGTGAAATATAACTGAGGTTTGAATTCAACTTTGCTTTATTCTATTTAATTCAGGAAAATTGAAACTATAGACATGGCTTTTATTTATTTATTTAGGGGAGGGAGAGAGAGAGAGAAAGAAAGACTGAAAGAGAGTCAATGAGAATGGGTACTTCAGGGCCTCTTGCTACTGCAAACAAACTCCAAATGGATGCACCACTTTGTGCATGTGGCTTTATGTGGGTACTAGAGATTCCAACCCAGGCTGTCAGGCTTTGCAAGCAAATTCCTTCAATAGCTGATTCATTATTCCGGCCCTGATAGGCATTGTTCCTTTGAGGAGACATAGGATTTTTTGTGTACTCTGTAATAGATTTAACTGTTTATTCAAAAGTCTTAGGTCCTTGTATTTGAGAGTCAACTAGTACACTCAACTTGAATAAGCAAGCCAAATAAAATAGCCAATAACTCCCTAAATAATCTTTCTGGCCTTTTCTCCAATTATTTTCCTTAAAAAGTCAATTATTTTCCTTTTACACTTTCAAGGGCCAAATGACAAAATAAACTGTCTGAAGAATTCATCAACTTATTACAAAGTTATTTCCAGCTACCCATGTGTGTACAGTGTGGTTTCAGCAATGCTTAGAAAAAGGGGGATATAATATGTGCCTTTTGGAAATCATTTTATTATGATAAGGTAGAACATAGAAAGGATGACAAAAATGAAAAAGAATTCAGTTACTTTTGCCCTTATAGCGAATGACAGTGACATGAAAATATAGATTTGATGCATATTGTAACATTTATTTCCTTTTGAATATATATATATATATATATATATATATATATATATATATATATATATATATATATATATATATATATATATATATATATATATACATGTTTGTTTTGGTACCATCCCATCTTCCACTCGAGATTCCCCATGAAAATATATTTTCTTCATGATCATTTTCCTGATATGTTTAAATATTTAACAATCATCGTTTTATGTTTTTCTTTTCAGGATGAAGGTGTGTTTTTTGATCCACTTAGAGTAAATGAGGAAATGAAGCTCAAACCAGAGAGTAGAGACATAAGCACCGATGACAGTTCCAGAACCTGTGCCTTGTCACCTGGGCCAACGCTGGAAACAGAAAGCCTTCACCTAAAGAAGGAAGTAACTGAAAGTCCAGCTTCGCAGGTGCATTTGGCCCACTGCCAAAAAATCCTATGGAAGGAAAGAGAGTAAGTGCTAATCGTCTATTCCCTCGAGCCAAGCCAAGATCCACATCTCTCCAAATGGTTAAGTCTGATAAACATCTTTTGAGACTATATTTACCATGTGCAGTTATCAAGTTGTAAGGTTGAAAAAATGAGTCTCACTCATGTTCATATTTTGATTTTGACTAGGTAGTTTTTCTCATTTTTATCTGAAATGAGTTTTGATATTTAAATATTTGAGATAGAAAGAGGGGTGGAAAGAGGGAGAATGGAAGGGAGAGAGAGAGAGAGAGAAAGAGAAAGACAGACAGACCGACTCTGAGTGCAACAGGGCACTTTGCCATTGCACATGAATTCCAGATGCATGTGCCACTTTGTTTCTTAACATGAGTATTGGGGACTTGAACCTGGGCCAGCTGGCTTTGCAGGCAGGTGCTTTAGCCACTGAGTCATCTCCCCCAGCCCCTAAATTTAGGGGTGATTTTTTCCTGTTTTTATTTTGTTTTTTGTTTTTCCAGGTAGGGTCTCACTCTAGTCCAGGCTTCTGGAATTCACTCTATAGTCTCAGTAGGCTGGCCTGGAACTCACAGAAATTCTCTTACCTCAGCTTCCCGAGCGTTGTGATTAAAGGTGTGTACCACCATGCTGGGCTCTCGATTGAGTTTTATCCCTATCCAGGTTCCAAACTCTCTGGTAGAATAATTATTAATTTTGATTGAATTTTTGTTTGTATTGAAATTACCCATGATCTTAGCTAACTTTAATAACATTTCCCAGTTAATCCATAAAAATGAAAAAAAATGTTAAAATTATTGGTGGACAAATGATAGTTTGGTAAAGTATTGTTCACAAAATTGGATCTTTAAGAATACAAGTGCCTTTTGGTATGAAGTGAAAAGAACACTAGTTGAGATTAAATGACACTAATAACTGTTCATCATCTTGATTCTGACACCTTCCGCTCTGTGATATAGTGATATTTTATAAAAAATGTGGGTACTAATGCAAAATTCCTATAGTTTGTTGTTTTGTCACAAGGTTTCTTTCTGTAAGGTTTGAAAGGGTCCTAGACCACTAAGGAGCCCAAGTGGTCACTTAGTTCTCAGAATGGGGGAAGGAACGTCTCTCAGGCCAAACAGAGATGGGAGGGTGGTTGCAAGGCAGGCTTTATCTCTAACCCCTGTTGGGGTCTAGTTTCCATGTTGAAGCTTATCACACTGGGCCCAGTTTCCCTGGGGGGAGGGGAGACTGAGGATCTGGGAGTCAGACTCCATGTTGGGGAACTGAGATTTGGACCCAGCATCCCAGCCTTTTGTTACAGACATGGGGGAAGTCTCTCAGTAGCCATTTCCTACTGATAGTGGGCAATGAACTTGGGGGGTGGAGCTGGAATGGGGTGGCCTTCTCAGGGCTTGGGGATGGAGTCAGGCTCAGACATGATGACAGGCTGGTACGATACTGAGGAGGGAGAAGTTAGTAAAAGCTGATTAAATTTTTGGTAAATTGTAGTATTTGAATCTGGATAAACTTCAGAAAACAAGGGGCCAGGAGGAGTGTCAGGCTTATCCTGTCAGAGGTCCCAGTAGTGGTAAGAGCCAAGGCCATGTACACCCCAGGGAACTTTACCTGAAGTTCCTTGGCCAGGTCTTTGAGATTTTATTTATTTAATTTTATTTTATTATTTTAAACTGTACTTTACCTGATTGATTGACATAGTGACAACACACCTCATTTAGGACAAGTTCCTCTTTTGTAAGTGGTTAAAGGGTCCAAAGCCTGCCACAATAGTCTCCACATATTCCATCCATAAAATCTTGAGCTTGACTTGGCACGGGCAGCTCAGCTCTCACCAAGGGGTTTCAGCCAATGGTAAGGCTGAGAGATGGCCGCCTAAATGTTCAGTTGCTGCTCATTATCCTCCTAGCCCTGGCTGGAACACTTGCCTTTGACCTGTGACTGTTAACACTCGCGCAAGTTCTATAGATCCCCAACCTGACCCCTCCCCTTGAGTGGGAGGTGTCTCTAACTAGAGTTCAAACCTGATCCTAAAATTGATTGGTCTAAGATAGAGCAACCAGCTGTTGGTCTCTCTTCTCACCTGAGACAGGGAATGCTCACTTTGCCTCTTCTTTCCTCCACATGCTTTTCTAGAAGGAAGACTTCTGAATTTCCAGGTCTTAGGAAGGTAAGGCCTTCCCTCACCTTGACATAATACAGGGTTGAGGGGGGAGGGTCTCAATAATTTCCCACATGAACCTTTTTCTTCCTGATGGAAGCCCTCTGTTATCTTTTCTTCTATTGCTTGTTTAGCTGAACAGCATAGATTTTGTTAAACCCTCTCCCACGTTTTCTCTCCACACTGGTGGCTGGAGATCTCTGTAACTTCCCATTTTCTTTTAAATAAAGTCTCCCACTATACCTTATCCTCTGGTGGTCCATAATTTTAATTCTTTAACTTTATAGACAAGAATTCAGGTACTTCTTAAGTTCTGAGGTGCATTGGAGTTTTGCTGGGTATTATCTAGGTTCTAATCCCTAGCTCCCCTGCTACAGACCTATGCTGCCCTTTGACTTCACACAGCACAGTAGCTAGAATACAAATGATGGAAACACAGGGAAGCAGAGGACCTTTTAATGACCTGCAATGACAGTCTGTTCTCACCAGTAAGACACAGGCAGTTTCCAAAGCCTTCAGGGTCAAGGGACAGGAAGGAGGGTTTCATGTGGGAGCGGTTTCAGAATTATTTTGCAATAAAAGCATTTAGGATGCAGTCATTCAGGGGAACATTGCCACAAAATGATTCTGTCAGAATCTTATTCTTAGGAGTCTTGTAAGAATCTTATACACATATCTGGGAAAGAGGTTGGTATTAGGAATTCTTTGACCTTTGTTGTTATTATTGCCACTTTATGATCAGCTTAAAAATATAAGCCTACTGTAAAATTTTCGGTGCATATTAAAATTTAGTACAATCTGAAAACAATTATTTTTTTTTCATTTCATTTGTTATGTTTTAAAAGACAGAAGCAGATAAGAAAACCCCCTATGATATTACACAGTATCAGTATTACATATATAGTGATAAGTGTGCATCCAACACCTCAACATACATAGTACTCTGCTAGGCTGGGTTGGGCCAGACTGGGCTATGCTTATATTCTAACCTTTTGTCTGCCTTTCTGTTACTGAGAATTTTCTCATTTCTCCCTTGACAAATTTTTTTAACATTATAATTTCCTTTTTCAAAATTTTTGTCTGTATTTCTCCATAGGGATACATACATTGTGAGAATGTATGTATCTCTTTATAGAATGTATGTATCTCTGTACTACCATCAACAATACATTCCTAACTGGCAAAAATACAAATGAATCAATTTTATGTTTCTATTTGTATTAGTAATTTCAGCCATATCAGATGCTACATTAAGATCCCAACTCCTGTGTTTCTATTTCTTGAAAGATTCAGTTGTGGGTCGTTATTAATTTATTTTCTGGCAGACACACTAGCTGTGTAATGGGAATGACATGCTGATTTTTGAGACGTGTCTTTGTCTATTCTAAGGTGTCTGTTTAATGATATTCACATGTTCTCTTCGTATACTCATTCATAAATATATGCAAAAATTTACTTCCTCGTAGTAAATGGACAATCCCCAGATTTAGAAAATTCCCCAGTTCCCAGCAGTTTAGGTTTATCCATCATGAACAAGAACAATAATTTTTTGATTTGGTTTGATCTTCCTGCTGGTCCTCCCCTAGGGGGAAACCAGTGGATGTCTTGAGTCACAGTGTTTTGTGAATGACTCGATATTGGCAAGCCGTCCACATCAAGCAACTGTAGACTTTTGTAATATCTCAAGAGAATGTTTGCTGTGAATCTGTCTCAACTTTGACATTTTTCCCAGTGAATGCAGGGTGTGGGTGGTTTTACTCAGAAGATGTGAACCGGTTGTGTTCTATGCTCCCATGCTGTGGGGGAAGAGCTTTCCCAAAGTGCACTGGGGTCATCAGAGGAACAGGAAACCCTTTCCATCATTGCCTCTGACTACAACCTAATCCTCAAATGCACTCAAATGATTACCTTGTTCACCTTAGAACACTGGTTTTATGAGCAGTTGCCTTTGGCATGCAACCATCCCTATTGTGATGGTTAGGTTTTGTTGTCAACTTGACCTTTCAAGTAATCTTGGGTGGGTCTCTGAGGATGTTTATAGGAAGGCAGCCTCTCTGCAAGGGACAGGATTGTAAGGAAGCTCAAAGGGTTGTAAGACCATACCCTAAAGTTATATAAAGGGAAGAGATTCTCTCCTTGCCTTCCTGCATGTTTGCTATTTTGTATGTGTGGTGTAGGTGATTGGTTTTTCTCTCTGCTTGGACTTGTGAAACAGGGCTAGCTTCTTTTGCGTTTAGGGAACTTCCCCTCAATCTGTAGTTTCAATAAATCCTTTCCTCCCCTAAACTGTGCCTGGTTTAAAGATTCATCCCAGCGATGAGTGGCTGACTGCTACACCTATACTTCAATTTCTTGAGTTCTGATGAATTAAAGAATTGCCTGGTATTTTATTTTATTTTTTTTGATATAAGGATCAGACACCCTAGGCTCTTATGGACCTAGGTGCAACTAAGCTTTTAGGAAGAGGTGGTTTGGCCATATCAAAATATTAATCAGTAAGAATATTTGCTAAGCTAGTTTAGTGATCAGTTTTAACATAAACACATATTTAAAATAATCTATAAAGAGCACCTGATTCCTTCATAAGTAAAATGCTTGCTCTGTGTCATTAAGGTTGAATTTTTCTGTTTAAAACTAGTATGTTGCCAGTGGAGAAACTGCTAAATAGTAAAAGGCACTTGTTTTACAAGCCTGATGACCCAGGTTTGATTCCCAGGTACTTCTGTAAATCCAGACACACAAAGTAGCAAAGGCATAAGGTGTTCCAATACAGTGACAAGAGGCTATGGGGAACCATTCTGACTTCATATAAATAAATAAAAATTAAACAACTGGTATGTTTATTATCTTTCTTAGCTTTATTACAGGTTTAATTTGTTCTTAATAAAATGAGGTTGAAGAATAATAGGAGAAGGTACAGAAAATTAAAAGTACTTTATAGATGCACACACACAACTGAAAGATTTTATATACATATATCCATGTATATTCTTCAAGTTTCACTATGTATACATGTAATCTATATATAATTTGTATGCAAAGTAGTCTAACAGTAAAACTAGAAAGTCTGGTCTACTTTACTTGTATTAGTCATGTATCAGTTACATATTTTGACAATCCTTCACCTAATGAGGCCATCTGTCTGTTTCTCTGCATAGATTATGAAAACACTGGCAAGTCTTCCTCACTACTTTCCTTACTTGTAAGGTGCAGAGGCTCTGCACTTGAGAACAGCCACCAAGGTTGTACTTATGCACGGATAACTCACATGTGCATATGCATACATACATATGTATATGTTCATATGTGTGTATTTAAACGGACTCATGTTTCTGTGGGTGTGTATATATGTGTGCAGGCATACACCCATGTATGGATGGGACAGAGGACAATCATAAATGTCATACCTCACGCAGTCTCTTCTTGACCTGGTGACTCACTAAGTAAGATAGACTGTCTGCTCAGCCAGCCCCAGCCATTTTCCTGACTCTGCCATAATGGGATGACCAGGTGATAACACACCTGGCTATTTTTTTTTACATGAATTCTGGTGATTTAAGTCAGGACTTCATACTTACATGACAAACACTTTAATGACTGAGCTACCACCCCCACCCCCACCAGCCTTCCTATATACTGTTTTTAAAACATTTATATGGGAGCTGAGGAGATAAGCCTGCCAATCTGGTTTGGATTCCCTTGTATCCACATAGAGCCAGATGCACAAAGTGGTGCATATGTCTGGATTTTGTTTGCAGTAGTGAGATATTCCAGCCCACTCATGCTCTCTCACACTTCTTATTTTTCTCTCTCATAAATAATCAAATAAATGTATATGTATAAAAAACTTATGTTGATGACAAATACTAAATAAGTTTTAGAAAGCTGTAAGAACGGATAGACATCATGCAAGTAATTACTTGCAGCTGATAAAAACCATATTGACATTTATAAGCCATCTCAGAAAATATTGTTTCGATATTTCTCAATGAAAAGTTTCTAAAGTTCAAAATGATCGGTGTTTCCATGTTTCAAGACTACTATTCAAGTTTTCTTTCATTTACTATAAGATCAAAGTAGATCCACCTATTAAAAATTAGTCAAAATCTAATCACCTTTCTATAGAAAGATTTGGTCCATACCTTACCATTTTAGAATCTGCAAATTTTATATATTTTAGCAGTAACTTACAAATATATTATGAAAGATATATGTTTGTTTTACTTGATCTTATTAAATTTATTATTTTCTTGCCAGGCTATATGTATGTGGCATGTGTGTGCATTCGAGTTTGCATGTGTGTGAGCGTCTTGTGTGCAGGTGCATTTGCACACATGTGTGCATATAGAGGCCAGAGACTGACTTTGGGCTTGTTCCTCTTTAATTATTAAAACATTGCCTCCCACTTGCACCCAGAGTTCATCAACTCGGCTGGTCTAGCCAGCCGTCTTGCTCCAGGGCCCTCTGTTCCCACTTCCTGAGCTCAGGGCTAACAGGCAGGCTTCCTCACCCACCCCATATTGAAGTGGGTACTGAGAATCTGAACTCAGGTCCTCATGCTTGCTCTGCACTGTGCCAACTAAGCCATCTGCTCTGCCCTAAACTTGTTCTTAAAAAAATGTTCATAACATAGTCAATATGGTCAATGTTTTTTCTTACTTTTTTGCAGTTCAAATACTTTCCATGATTACACACATTTTAATTACAAGATTAATCAAGTTTGAAAATCTCTATGAAACAGAATAAATTCATTACTGTCGAAAAGAATTGCTGAGCGCCCTCTGCTGCATAAAATTAGATCTGCAATGTCTTTAATGTTCTCGGAGCCACAACTTTCTGCTTAGTGGTGCCTTAATAAAAGAAGTTCTCAAGTATACACTGTATTTATAATGTTTTTATGAATTATCTGTATGCTCACTCCCATGGCCATTTTGCAACGTTTTACACAAAATGAAAATGTGCCATTATTTTTAAGAAAATGAGTATCTAGTATTTTATTTACATTTAAGATATATACTTAAGTAAAAAATACACTACCGTATTTATAGTGTTACTAATGTACCTTAAATAGGAGAGAAATAATAATTCGTTTTCATTTCTTTTGGACAATTTAATTTCTTAATATTTTCATTTCCTAGGCTAAAGTCAAATACTCATTCTATGGTTACATAAACAAGATACAGCTAATGTGTTTAGATTATTTTCATATATATTTGAAAATTCAAGTCTATTATATATTTTGACATTCTTTTGTTGAAATAATACTTAATACAGTAATTTTATAGCATTTTTGAGAATCAATATTTCTTTTCAGAATTTTTGAATTGAGGTAAATCATTTGCTCTGAAAAGTTTGAGTTAGGTAAACAATTTAAATTATCATATTATTATATAATGTCATTTTATTATATAATATAAATAGTTATATAATCATTTTATTATATAATGCCAAAATATGGCAGCCTATTTCTCAATGTATATAATTTTGAATTTTAAACTTAAACTAATATGCATCTGGCTTTATATGGGTTCTGGGGGATTGAACCTGGGTCTGCACCTTACTATTCCATCTCTCCAGCCCCTGTATACATTTCTAATAGCATGAAATATTATTGTTTGGTAATTTGCAGTTTCTTTACATATTTCATTCTTCTTGGTACCCAATACAGCCTCTAAAGACAAACATCATTTTATGGTAAGCATCCTGGTCTCATCTGGTTATGTTTGCTTACCCACCAGAGAGTTGTTAGTTTGGGGAAATATATATATATATATATATATATATATATATATATATATATATATATATATATTCATAGACTTTGTTCTGAAGACCTATACCTATATATTGAAATTTGTATATTTTAATGCACTTGATGTGCTAATAAGGGATTACAAATCAATGTCCTAACTATTATGGTGGAGTTCTTTTCACTTCCCTCCCTTCCCCTTGCTTTTCTTCCCCACTGCTCCCCTCCCATTCTCTCCTCTTCTTCCCTCCCCCCAACACCCCCATCTCTGACTTTCCTCTTTCATTGAATCTTTTGGAGTTAAGCTATGCTCTAATTTTTTACATTTTCTTTTCATTTTACCATGTGATTTTTGTAAATATAATGAATTAACTCTTTTAAGGGACCCTTATCCATTTGATGGGACTAAACTAATTCATTTACAATCTAACCATGTCTTGACATATTTCATAATATTGCTACAAGGAACAATCATGTTTCTTATAAATATACACAGCACATTGTTTTGATCCTGTATGTATTTTCAGGCTCTATGAAAATGTATTAGGGGCTGGAGAGATGGTTCAGCGGTTAAGGCACTTGCCTCTGGTGCCTAAGGCCCCGGGGTTTAATTCCCCAGTACCCACATATGCTAGACCCACAAGGTGGTGGCCCTGGTGTGCTCTCTCTATCTCTGTATTTCTCTGCTTGAAAATGAATAAATAAAATATTTTGAAAATATATTAGAATACTTGTAGTGATATTTTATGTCACTGAAATATATATTCCTATATTCATTAATTTTAAATACTCTGAGGAGATTTCACATAACCTCAGTTATCTCTGTTCTATAGCTATCTGAATTTATTTAGTTACAGTTCAGAAACTTTTTCCCCCTAGCTTCTATTCCTATTATATCTGTTAATATAATTTATCAAAATCTTATGTTCAGAAAAGGAAATATACATGCTGTCCATGGAAGTAGAGGGAAAATATTGAATATTTTGAACAAAATCTAATCTACGTTGTTGAATAGGACAGAACAAATGGAAGACGCAGGCATGGCGGTGACATCCTCAGATAGAACAATTAATTCCAGTGTTCCAGTGATTTCCTGTAGTGGGCATTGTTGGCAATAACTGATAAAATGTCACTGGCTTAGATAACAGGATCAGATTTTAATTCTATTTCTGTTCTACTTGGACAAATTATGCATACATTTAAATGACTTTAAATAATAAATAGTCCAGGAAAATTTCTTCACTACAACAAAATTTCAAACATTTAACAATGTTTTCTTTGAGCCAATCATTGTAGGCTCTGCCTTTATCCCAGCTCCAGGAGGCAGAGGTAGGAGAACCACTTTGAGTTCAAGACCAGCTTGAGATTCCATAGGAAATTCCAGGTCAGCCTTATACACTATAATCCAATATACATATGTATGCATTTATTTATTCAATCATTCACATATATGCATTTCTTTATTCAATAAAAGATCAATATCTCCTTTTTGTTTCTTTTGTTGAGACTATATAACCCAGGCTGGCCTTGGCCTCACAATCCTATAGCCCCCAGCCTCAGATTACAGACCTATGCCACCAAGCTGGTTTAGCTGACAGATTCTTAAATAAGTACAGTGGGTTCTTGACAGTCTGTTTTGGAGAATTTTCCTTTATAGACACCCACAGTATGAACCCGAGTGAAAGTCCTGCTAAAGTGATGCACATATATCCTTTGATGTATAAGACTAGTACAACTGAGATATTCTGAGAGAAATGTGTCCATCATATTATAGGGAAATCAGGCAATTACTGGGTCATCTAAATTAAGTATGTTTAATGTTCAGCAAAATGAATCACAGAATAACAAATGGAACTAATTCTTAATGAATAATCATATTTTTTACTGTTGGAAAACTCTTGTATCATCACTAACAAGCAAAAATAAAAATCAGTCTCTTCTTACAGTTGCTTTTAAATCATCTCCATTCTCTTTCAATCCTTCAATGATGTAGAATGCGTGCAGCTTTGGAAAAGGAGATAGAAGGCCTTGAGGCAGCGCTGGCTCTGTGGAAATGGAAGTACGAAGAACTGAAGAAATCGAAGGCAGCGAGCCTGAAGGAGGTAAGGGAACACGTGGCGAAGAAAGGAGAGTCAGGGTTTGTCTCTTGACGTGCGGTGTGAAGGGCCTGAGAGAGAAAGGGCCACGAACAGTTTGTAAGTCTGGGTCTGGGCCTGGTCATGGGCTCTTGTAATCCCAGTTCTGCTGGCAGCTGAGGCCCGAGAATCACTAGGGCTTGCTGCACACACACACTCACACACTCACATACACTCTCACACACACACTACACAGACACACAGACACACACGCATATACCACACATGCTCCACACAGACACACACACTCACACACACACATACACCACACAGACACACTCACACACACATATACTCACACACATTCATCACACAGACACACACACTCACACACATACATAGACCACACAGACACACACATACACTACACAGACACACAGACACACACATATAACACACATACTCCACACAGACACACACATACACCACACAGACACGCACACATACACTACACAGACACACAGACGCACATGCATATACCACACATACTCCACACAGACACACACACTCACACACAAATACATACACTACACAGACACACAGACACACATGCATACACCACACAGACACACACACCTAAATTATCTCTAAAAGAAATATTAACATTCAATTATGAATGCTGAACTTAAATTTGGGACATTAAGGAATTATACTTTAAAGAACAGGTCCCGCCCACCTCTCCTCACACACCCTGTATTTTAATTTTCTCTTTCTCTCTCTTTCTTCTTCTTTTCCTTCCTCTCTCCCTCCCCCCTTCTTCCTCTCCCTCCACTGCCCTCTCTTTCTTTTGGTTCTTTGGGACAGGGCCTCACTTTTAGCACAGGCTGGGCTCACACTCACTTGGGAGCCAGCAACAACTTCCCAAGTGCTGTAATTATGAGCTGTTACACTCAGTATAAATCTGAAGATGCTTTAACGCACATACAGACAGCAAAATGCTAAAGAATCAATTACACGAGACAGTCATCCACTTAAGGCACCTGTGGAGAAATTCCTGCCATCTATCTGAAGGAATATTTTTCACATTCTTTGATAAATCGGTCCAGAAATATCAATTCCCTAAACTGTGTCTAGTGATCCAGAGTCAACTAGTGTCATTATACTTTTGTTTCAAAATTATTGTAAAAATCCTGTCACTGTCCTCATTAAAATTATTTATTTATTTATTTATTTTTAATATATATATTTATTTTTATTATTCAAACCATCTATAGAATGATAATTCCTGTGGTTTATACAGTGTGGATTGAACTAGGGATCATGGAATTAAAGGACATGAGTCAGACATATAAAGAAATCTCGATATCAGTCATAAGGATATTAGGAAAGTTGCTACCTTAGCGATGGAGCTTAGAATGATGCGTGATTCAGGTTAGGAGAGGAAGGAAAAGACAGAATTAGAAGAAGAGATGATCATCAGACCTTAACAAACTTTTAGGACTCAGAAGAGCTGGTGTGTTCCATCACAATATGGTGGCCATCGTGATGATATTATGCTTTAATTTCAAACAGAGAGAAAGACGCACACTATCAGAGCTGGTATTAAGAATGGATAGAACTGCTTCTAATTTAACCTGGAAAGAAATCCTCATGCAGATCCTCTCTGTGGCCACTAGTGGGCAGTGCAGACTTGATAATGTCATTTTAGTTACCTATGGCTTTTTATTCAAGTAACTTAATGTTTTTATAACAATATTTTGGTAAAAATGAATGACTTAAAGTACTTTTAAAAACAACACATATACTTATATACACATATTCATAGTATGTTTCACAAAAATCTGTTGATGAGGAATCTATAATTAAATGTGTAATAGTAGTAGTAGTAGAGAGAGAGAGTGCAGGAGAGAACGGACACCACAGGGCCTCCTGCCACTGCAACTGATCTCCAGGCACATGTGCCAATTTGTGCATCTGATTTTATGTGGATAATGGGTAATTGGATGTGAGCCACTAGGCTTTGCAAGCAAGCAACTTTCATGACCGAGGCATCTCTCCAGACCTAAATGTTTACTATTTCATAGTATTAAATGCGTCTGTGTTTGATGACCATAAGAATAAATACAGCATATATATGTAGATAGATAGGTACATGTGTGATGTTTTTATTAGATAAATTTGTCTCTTTAAAGTGAATCTTATCTATACATTTACCTAAAGTGTACTAAATATTATGAAGTGTTTAAAAACATTATAAACTGAACTAATAATTACTGAGTCAATGCATTTATTTATATATGTCATTTCATTTTTATGGTGGATTATAGGAAAACCATGATTGTATACTAAATAAGCATAAAATATTCACAGTCCAAGCCAGGTGTGGTGGTGCACAGCTTTAATCCCAGCACTCAGGAGGCATCACAGTGAGTTTAAGGCCAACCTGAGACTACATAGTGAATTCCAGGTCAGCCTGGACTAGGTCCAGACCCTATCTCGAAAATAAAAAAAAAATCAAAGTCCAAATGCAATTGATTGACAATTAGGAAAAGTGTACATTAATGCGTGCTTTCAAACATTATATCAATTGTGTTTCCTGAGTACTTTTCCTTGAAACTTTCTGATATTGACCTTCACTTTCACGGTTAGCTAATTGTATATGCAAATGTGTGAATGTGTAAATACAATTCTTTTGCAGATGCCTGAAACTGTAAAAAAAGACAAAAACAAACAAACAAACAAAAAAAAACCATGCCTGGCTAATAAAAAATACTGATGAAAAGATTAGTGATTGCTTGAGAAGAAACATGTGCTTTGTAGGCCTAGATTTTTAAAAAAATGCATTTAAAAGTCTGATGTTCTTTAGAGGGAAATAATTCTTAAATCGCTGACATTTAGAGAAGGGAAATGATAGAAATTTAATTGAAAATCTAAAGTATTTAAAATTCAGCAAAGACAAGGAGAAGTAGAGGTAATGATATTCAAAATGCCATTTCAATGTTGGATTTAGTACCCTTGTAGGACTTCTTTTGCAAATCTGCACGTATTGATTTGGAATTAGTTTACAAATTCCCAACGTGCAGAAATGATCATTTTTATGTTATTGCATGGTCTAGGAGATCAAATATTAATGTAACTAACATTGATTACGTATTACTATCCTATTTCATTTAAAAAAATCAATGACTGATTCTCTCAATAATGAAGGTGATCCTTTTCATGTGTGAGAATATTATAAATTTTAAAAATTTTTCTCAAGCTGAAAACTAAAGAAAGTATAGTTTTTGTTTTTCTTATAAGATTATGTCCTTATGTCGAGGTAGGAGGATCACTGTGATTTCAAGGCAGGCCTGGAGCTGCAGCGTGAGAAATAAAACCAAGCAATATCAACAAAAAAATATGTTCTACTATCAGATATTTTTTTCTGGATTCTATTTAAAAACTCTATCTTTTTCTGATATTAAAAATATGTCTAATACTTTAAAACTTACAATATTATTTTATGTATATTTGGGAGCCCTTTTAATGATACTTTTATAGCTTAAATCATCATTTTTTAAACTTCAAAATGATTTTTTGACTTAACCAAAAAAATGACTACATTAGCAGTTCTACACAATCTAAAATTCGTCTCTGCACATTACCTTTTTGGAAGACATGTGATTTGGGAGCTGTTATGTTCAGGGAAAGAACTAGTTCTCAGACATACTTAATGGACATTAGCTTGTGTGAACTATATGCATGAGAAAGCCAGCAGTCTGCACACTTTGTGATATGACAGCCTGGTCCTTTGTGCAGTGAGTCTGAGCTACTATACGCTCTTGCTCAGGCCCACTTCTTCCCTTAGAAGTGTATCTTTCCTTAATAAATTGTCTGTGTGTGTTTCTGCCTAATCCCTTGTTAGATGCAATAGGAATCCAGAATCCTCCTAGAGGTGACTGCTGAATTCTGATATTCAGTGTTATAATTACTTACTGAGTCATAAGAGAGGAGTCTACATCCACAGGAATGAGGCTCTGAGAAGAGATTTGCTCCATCTCTCATCATTGCGTGTGTGCTTACACACTACTGAACAGTTTTCTCTGCCTTTACCAGATGGTTTTCACCAGTCAATGCCAAAACTGGCTTCCCTTCATTTCACCAAACAAATCAAACTTCTTCCTGCTCAGGGACTAAACCCATCCCTCATACTGTGTCCAGGCATCACACAGATCTCTTTCCCCTTGTGATGGTTTGAATCAGAAGTCTTCCTTAAACTCATCTGCTTTGAATGCTTGGTTCACAGCTGGTGGCAAATTGGAGCCTGGAGCCTTGCTGGAGGAGGTGTGCTACTTGGGGCAGGTTTGGGGTGTCACAGCCAGCTCCCCAGTCAGAGCTCTGCTCACTGGCTTGTTGCTTGTTTCCACCTGCTGTGGTAAGAAAGGGATGCCCAGCCATTGTTCTGGCATCTTTTCCCTGCAGTCATGAAGCTTCTCTTGAGACTATAAGCTAAAATAAACCCGATTCTCCTGTTGGGTGCTTCTGGTCAGGTGTTTTGTTGCAGCATTGTGAACTACAAGACTTCTCCTACCAGCTACTCACATCATGGCATTCACTGCCATTCACCCATCGCTTTATTAAAGTATCATGATTTTTAAACAACGTATGCTTTCTCTTCTGTTTTTCCTCTAATCAATGTGCGAAAGTGAGAAGGTTTGATTAAATGTGTGGTAAAGTTTGTGTTGGTTTACTGCAGAATTTTCCTTTTCTTAAATTTTATTTATTCATTTTCAAGACAAGAGATAGAGAGAGAGAGAGAGAGAGAGAGAGAGAGAGAGAGAGAGAGAGAGAGAGAGAGAGAGAGAGAACGAGCCCCAGGGCCATCACCTTGTGGGTCTGGCTTATGTGGGTGGGTACTGGGGAATTGAACCCAGGGCCTTAGGCACTGGAGGCAAGTGCCTTAACCTCTGAGCCATCTCTCCAGCCCCTACTGCAGAAGTTTTCATTGCTTCACCCATTTATCTGTGTTCCCATGGCTGGTATGGATCAAGCGGGCTCAGTAATTCATAGTGAGATCTGAAGAACTGAAGCTCTGTGTTATCACTTCTTTCGATGGCCATTACTGTTTCTCTTTACAGGCTAGAGTGTGAGCAGGGTTGTTGAACTCCTAGACATGTCTTATTAGCCTAACTGCTCTAACTCCCTAAGGATTTTCGATTTTCCCACAAACTGGAAGGAGCCTTCACCCCGAAATGCTATCCACCATGAAAATCTGCTCAGCTTGTTCTTTGAATGGCATAAATTCGTGTATCAGACCAAGTATACGGCAGACAAAACACCACATTAGAATTCTCTAAACATATAAGAAAAAATGAAGCATATGGGACCTACTTACTGATATAAGTACAAGACCTTTTAAAACAAATGCAAGCGCTAAATGAAATACATTAAAAAAAAATATTCAAACTACCAGAGGGTAATTTACAGGTTTTGCTAAGGTAACCCTCAGAACAGGAAGACAACTTGCTTCATCAAGTCTAAGATGATTATGAGGATCTTAAAAGCTATTTAAGTCATTCTGGAAACACTGTACTTATAGAAAGATGAAAGGATATAGAAAAAAGACTTGTGAAAACCAGATGTTTTAACTGTCACCATAGGCCAACGAAACTATTTAAATATTGTCATGACAGAAAGAAATCCGATGAAAATTTAATTAATCTACACTTACTATAGCATGAGCCAGTTTTATAAGAGAATTAAATCAACAAACTGATGGTGTCTCTCAGTGGGGAACCAATAGTGTACAAAATTTCTCTACTTGCGAACCCCAGGTTATGGGATGTTTTCAAGACATCCATGTCTTATGAATCCAGTTTTCCTTTTATTTCGATAAGAACTATCTATATAGAGCTATTCCATTAAGACCATTCCAGAGATAAAAATTGACCTTTTATTAAGCTCCAGTACTCTGTTTAATGGAGGACCATATGCCATGTCAGAAATTAGATTAGGGGATCTCTTTCTTTTCCCTGAGCACATGATCAATTCCTTATCTTTCATAAATGGGCACCAACATTTATTTTATGCAGCTGATGGAAATATCAGAATGAAATCAGCAATGCATACTACCCTTCCTTGCAAACTGTACTCTATGGCATAAAAATATCTGAAGTGCTAAGTTTAAAATTGCCAATTCTTTTTTCATATGCATTACACATAATTTTTACTTTGCAAACATATTTTTATCATATATAATTTAAGGTTAAGGGACATCAGTTTATGAGATCATGTTTACTAGAGGGTTAGAAGAGGCATGTTTGTAGGCAATGTGACAAAGTGATCAGGCGGGTAGTGTAATGAAACTAGGCTGTGTTTCTTCCTTATGTTAGAATAACAATCAAACACAATATAAAAATCACCATACCCTCGTTTCTTTCTACCTAGATTATATTATCTTAAATAATGGCTTATGTCTTAGTGGATATTAACTTTCATATTTCATAACCATACATATTCTTTGATGAAAAATCTTTTTCCAAAGGTATATTTACAAACTTAGCAAAAATTAAATTTTTTTCCAAGGCCAGATGAAAATTGAAATTTTAAAGAGTTTTTATGTGAACCCTTAACTTGTGCGCCCTGAAATAATGTTATTTAGGCACTAAATAACATGAGAACTGCAGTGGAAATAAACCATGCAACAAGTAACAGAGAAATCTTCATTTCTTTGGGTGAAAAGTTGGTGAAAACACTCAGAAAATTAAAAAAACACACACAAACCAACCTGAAAATATGCACAAAAATACAAGCAGTCATGTTTGTACCCAACTTGAGTGCCCAGCACCCTACACCCTAAGATACGCATGTCTTCAACACGCCAGTCACTGGATGACCTGAGATACAAATTCATGGTTCTGATTTGGGGACACTGTTAGTTAACCTCATGTCCTATCCTGAGGGTAAACATGTCACCCTGCTGAGTTGAGTTCTTAGTTGAGACTGTGCCATAAGTCGTTATTTCCATCCCTACAGAGCAGCGTTTGGTTGTGGCTGAGTTGGGATCTTATCCCGAAGGATATCCAGGTGTCACTCAACTCTGCTCCTCTGATGAGAAGGGGCTGTGCACTTGATGAAGACGCAATACCCCCACACTTCTCCAGAGCTGTGATGTTTCCTGACTAGAACCTGTAATTGTACTGAGAGTTATAGGTTCATATGTAGGGCAAAATTTTAGCCAGCATTTCTTAGGTAATGTTGGAAGACATAGCTGGTATCCTTGAACAGAGGGATACACTTTGTATAATTATCATTTGAGGATGTTTTCCTGTGCAATATAATACTGAAATCAAGATTAAAGTCTAAGGAAAATATGGTCCTATATTAATATGTATATATATTTTTCTTTAAAATATTTATTTATTTATCTTAGTGAGAGTGAGAATGAAGGAGGGAGAGAGGAAGAGACATTGGACATGCCATGAGGGTTATAGCCAGCTTCCGGAACACCTTACTGCTCCTGTTTGCAGTGCAGAGGAAGAGGTGATGTCCACCGTCTCTGCTCATGCTGTCATTTTTCCTGCCATCATGGAGCTTTCCCTCCAGTCTGCAAGACAAACTAGACCCTTTCCTCCCCAAGCTTCATTTGGTCGAGTTCTTTTCTGTGCAGCAAGGAGAAAACTAGCTGCAACACCTGGAATTTAGCCTACATATTCAGCCACCTCCCCTTTCTCCCACACACAGTGATGTCTCCACATGTGCCTGTATGTGCTGCAGAACACCCACATATATATCTTATTGATTCTGCTTCTCTGGAGAACTTTGACAACTTTCTCAACTTAACCCAAGTTCACTTATCACATATATGGCTTTTTTTCACTCAATAATATATTTTTATATTTTTTCTTGTATGTTTAGCACAAAGTATTGACTGTGTTTCTAGTCAATGATTTCAAATATGAGCTGAAATATGTATCGTATTTAACTGTCTCTTTGTTTTGATTATTGGGTTCATAAAGATTGCATTATTATAAAGATACATGGTAATTTGTTACTTATTTGAGTATAGGTTATATACATGATTTATTTGCAGTGGAATGTATTTTTTTAGATTTGTTTTGCATATGTGAGTAGTTGATATGAAAATTCTTTCTAAATACTTGATAATGCACCAAACTTTAAATGCAATTTACATATAAAACACAATTTTTAATATACCAACATTTGTGATATACAAACCTGAGTTTAAATGAAGGAATCTTGCAAACAGTAAATAGGCTTAACAATATAAACTTATTTATCTCAATCTCACTCATAAAAATAACAACTATTGTGGAAGAATGTATAAACCATGTTTATGAAAAAATATGCTTTCCAGGTGCATACACGGTAAAGAGCTAAGAAAAAAGTATTGAAAAAGTATTATTGGCCGGGGATGGTGGTGCACACCTTTAATTCCAGCACTTGGGAGGCAGAGGTAGGAAGATTACCGTGAGTTGGAGGCCACCCTGAGACTACAGAGTGAATTCCAGGTCAGTCTGGGCTATAGGGAGACCTTACCTGGAACCCTCCCCCCCCAAAAAAAAAAAAAAATATATATATATATATATATATATATATATATATATATATATATATATATATATATATAAAACCTGTATCCTTTATTTTTTTCGAATTTTTGCTTATATTATTGTAAATAGATATTTGCTTTCATTCTCAAATGTTCTTTGTCTCTAAATGTAGAAATTAGG
>PVHP010003911.1:46513-75280 GCA_004024765.1 Zapus hudsonius | reverse complement strand
AAGAATGTGTAATCTGTGTCCTTGGGGTGGAATGTTCTGTAGATGTCTGTTATCCCTAGTTTGTCTATGGAGGAAAGATTTATTGATTTTTGATTTTTCAAGGTAGGGTCTTACTTTAGCCCAGGCTAACCTGGAACTCACTATGTAGTCTCAGGATGGCCTCAAACTCACAGTGATCCTCCTACTTCTGCCTCCTGGTGCAAGGATTAAAGGGTCATCGGTTCAGAGGCTTCAATCCATGGTTGCTTGGCCTCATGCACTTGGGAAGAACATTCTAGCAGTGGGAGTGTATGATGGGGCTGTTCCTCCCTTCTTGGTGGACAAGAGGCAAAGAAAGCATATCTGGAAAGAGGCAGGGATAATATGCCTCCAATGATCCATGCCCGCCTGTCTTCTTTCAACTCTCCCCACCCAGGTTTCCACAACTTCTGCAAATATAACCACCAGTGGGAACCAAAGGTTCAAATGCAAGCCTGCAGAGGACATTTTACACCCAAACCATAATGCCAATTATTTACTCACAGCCACAAAAATCTGACTGATACACACCCTCCTGATAGCTGGTACCCATCACTGCTTAGTCTGATCAGTGTTATTAAACAAGGTATCAATATCAATGAAAGTCTGTTGTGATGGTTAAATTTTGATGTCAACTTGACCTTTCAAGTAATCTTGGGTGGGTCTCTCAGGATGTTTACAGGAAGGCAGCCTCTCAGTGGGGGGCAGGATGTAAAGAAGTTGAAAGAAGCTAGAACTAAACATCCCTTCCTGTGTGGGCAGCGCAGGAAGGAAATTCCAGAGACTCAGGAAGCCATTAAGTATGGGGAAAGGTGGCAAGACCCCACCCTAAGCCTATATAAAGGAGAAGAAATTCTCTTTGGCCCTCTTGCCTGTTTGCTGTTCCGTGTGTATGGTGTTGGTGATGGGCTTCTCTCTCTGCTCGGACCTGTGAAAGAGGACCAGCCTCTTTCACTTTTATTGGACTTCCCCTGGATCTGTAGCTTGAATAAATCATTTCCTCCCATAAACTGTGCCTGGTTTAGAGATTCATCCCAGCGGCATGTGGCTGACTGCGACATCTGTCTTTTCAGAACTCACTGTAGTCCTAAAGCTTGATTTTTCTTTGTGTAGAGTTGTTCATATTTTCATAGCAAGAAGCCATTTGAAAAGGTTTTCTAGATGTATTAAGGTGTGAGCTAATTGATTTTCCTTCTATTGAACTGCACACATCAGGGAAACAGCTGGAGCCAGTTTGTTCACTAATTAGAAGTCTTGGGAGTGGGGGATGTTTGGATAAGAAGAGAAGTAGGAACCAGCATGGCGTGAGAGCGGGTAAGAGGTCTTCCTGGCAGTGCAATGGAATATTGATCCACTGCCCATAGCCTGCTTTCTCTACAAAGCTTGTGGCTCAGACAGAGACTGAAAATTAAACCACTTCCAGAAAGATGTTCCAGGAAGGAAAGGATAAAGTTTGGTATCTATGTTTGAGTGATGATGTTGGCATATCATGAGCTGGAGAGATACCTCAGTGGATAAAATCCTTGCCTCACAAGCACAGGTCCATGAGTTTGAACCCCAGTACTCCCATAAAAAATGACTAGGAGGGTGAGACACACCTGGCACCCTAGTGCAGGAAAGGACAAACCAATAGGATCATTTGCTAGCTAGCCAGGTTTGACTCACCTGGAGTGTTCTACTCTGCTATGGGGTATACATTTTGTATAATTATTTCATTAGTTCTACCATAAGAAAATACCACAGATGGATGATTTAAACAGTAGCAATGAATTTTTTTTCCACAAATTTAGAAGTTAGAAATCTAAGATCAAGGCTTCCACAGGGTCATTTCTTGTAAAACCTCTTCTTTGCTTGTTTGTGGTCATCTTGCTTTTTCACGTGGGCTTTATTGGGTTCTATATATGTCTATTTCCAATCCCCCCTCTCTTTTCTCCCCCCTCTCACTCAGCAGGGTCTTATTATGTATCTTGCCTCAAGTTCATAACCCTCCTGCCTCAGCCTCCTGAGTGCTGGGATTACGGGTGTGAACCATCATGCCTGGCTTCTCCTCTTTTTAAAAAACACTGGCCATGCTGGACTGAGGCTTACCCTAGTGACCTTTAACCCTCATTAAGTCTTTATGCACCCACCTCCCTAATCTCATTCTGAGGCTGGAGGGGCAATACTTCAGCATATATAAGTAGAGGTACTAATTCATTACATAACTCTGTATCTTTCTTCTTTGGGCTTCAAGAACTCATTTGGGAATTGAAGAGATGAGAACATTTTATTGTTTCTTATTTTTGTTTTTAATCCTTGAAAAAAAGTCCTCATTTTCCTTTAGAATATCATTGACTAGTGAGAGAATGTGTAACGGAAAACACACAGATGACCATGGTGGAGAGTCTTCTCACTCCTGTCCAGGGAAGTGCTGAAGTAAACTATCTGGATCTAAAGGCCTGGGCAGTGTCCACTGCTGCCCTCGGAAACTGACTTGCAGAGCACATGTCAGGTACATAAGGTTACAGTGTCATGACCAGGAGGCACAAACAACTCTCTCTAAAACTTGGGCTCTGATTGTAACAGTGACAGTTGTCAGCTTTAACTGGCTAAGGACAAGGGGTGTGACTCAGTTACAGAGGGGGTGCTTAAGATCCAGCACCAAAAATAAAAAAAAAATTGGACAACAGTGTTTTAGCATGTCTGTTTGCTGTTCGTGGCTCAGTTTGCTTACAACTCACAAAAAGAGAATGTCTAATGACGCAAGTTGAAAAATATGAAAGTCCTCCCATGGATGGATTTATAGTCACTGAAGTCCAGGGCAGCACATTCTTCTTGTAGTATGGTACTCACTGAAGAATTATCTTCATGTTTCTGCCCTGTGAGCTAAGGCCTTTGATAGGGCAAGATGAAAGATAGTCTCTGCCTCTCAGAGCCTTGGGTTTCTGGGTTGGAGCTCACTCCATACCCCAAGACTCCTTGCAACTTCTTTTTAAAAAATGTTTTGTTTATTCATTTTCAAGCAGAGAGAGAGAGAGAGAGAGAGAGAGAGAGAGAGAGAGAGAGAGAGAGAAAACCAGGGCCACCACCTTGTGGGTCTGGTTTATATGGGTACTGGGGAATTGAACCCAGGGCCTTAGGCACTAGAGGCAAGTGCCTTAACCGCTGAGCCATCTCTCCAGCTCCATCCTTGCAACTTCTTAATCCTCTTTGTAAAACAATGTCAAATCTAACAGTCAGTAGATCTATAAGTTACCAGGTTAGGAAAAATTTCGATGGACATGGATTTTATTTTTGATTAACAAAAGTTTTCCTCTCCAGAAAGGAAAATGCCCAACCTAATAATTTTGATGATGATAATCATAATGACAGTGAAATAGTGGAAATTATCTCCATGTCCTATGATTTGGGCTGTGCAGATAATTCTATTAGTGAGCAAAAATATAATCTTGACAGACTCATTAAAATAGAATAAATCCAAAAAAATTAATTACTTCTAGTTTTCATTATCTTCAGCAGATTTTATTTTTAGGTCTTAGCTATAATAAATAAATAAGTTTATTTATAACAAATGAGGTTACTGATGTAATCTTCAAGTCCCATCAATTGCTTCATCTGCTTTTAGGAGCCATGCAGAAGTTATCTGTTGCTACTCTATTATGATCTTATTAATAATTAAATTTTAACAGAGTAGTTGGAAAGCACACATTAATGCAGCAATTATCCTGCAAAGACTTAAAGAAGAAGCCATGAAATGAAGATGAGGGGTGAAGTGAGGAGAATGTGGAACTTCCCTGAGCCTGGGGCTTTCAGCAGGAGCCGAGTGTTGAAGGATGAGGGAGGAGAGCGTGGAGGTCTGGACTTGCTTACCCCACAGTGGGAGAGAAGGGTGTTGTACCAGAGTAAGATGTGTTTGCCATCTTTGGTCTAGGTGAATTATTGATCACTTTATATCCCAGTTTTTAATTAGTTATAAAGCATTTTCTAGCTTTAAAGTTGCAAAACCCATATAAAGGTTAGCAAAGGAACACAATTCATTTAAACATTGTTTGTTGAATATCTGCTCTGTTGGAGAGATTGTAAGCTTTGAAGAGCTACCAGTAGATGAGAGAGAGAGAGAAAGAGAGAGAGAGAGGGAGAGAGAGAGAGCCATTGGGCTGACAAGGCCTATAGTCTTACAGAAATTAGAGCATCTTTATGGATTTACAATTGAATGGAATGGAGGTCTCCAGTTAAATATTCAGCATCAAATAATAAGCCCTTACCTGCTTAAATCCAGAAGGGATTTTCTGTTATCAAGATTCATTGCTATTTTGGAAGAGCAGAAGAAGAAATGCATTTTCTCCAATCCTGTCAGGGACTGTGGAGGTGGGGAACTTTTTGCCTTGCTTCAAAATTTCAGGAATTTTGAAAGAAGAGCTCACGGAGTGCAGCACTTGAGGGAGGAGACAGATCTATGGCGTTTGGGAAAGGACCTGTTCTGTGTGCACTGGATGCCAGTGGCTTTGGACAGGAATAAGGTCCTGGAAAGAACACAAGGAAAGACACCAGCGCTTACTACCCACAGGTATAGGACCAGCGAGGAAGAAGGTCCACACGGGCAGGGAAGGAGGTGTGCAGCTGCCAGCACATGCACAGGGAAGGCAGGTGCACACTGCAAGCACCTGAACAGGGAAGGCAGGTGCACTGCAAGCACATGGTCAGGGAAGGGAGATGCATGCTGCAAGCACGTGGACAGGGAAGGCAGGTGCACGCTGCAAGCACGTGGACAGGGAAGGGAGATGCATGCTGCAAGCATGTGGACAGGGAAGGCAGGTGTACTACTGCAAGTACGTGGACAGGGAAGGCAGGTGCGTGCTGCAAGCACCCGGACAGGGAAGGCAGGTGCACCACTGCAACTATGTGAACAGGGAAGGCAGGTGCATGCTGCAAGCATGTTAGCAGTGAAGGCAAGTGCACTGCAAGCACATGGTCAGGGAAGGGAGATGCATGCTGCAAGCACGTGGACAGGGAAGGCAGGTGCACACTGCAAGCACGTGGACAGGGAAGGGAGGTGCATGCTGCAAGCATGTGAGCAGGGAAGGGAGGTGCATGCTGCAAGCATATGGACAGGAAGGCAGGTGCACACTGCAAGCACATGGGCAGGGAAGGGAGATGCATGCTGCAAGCACGTGGACAGGGAAGGCAGGTGCATGCTGCAAGCATATGGGCAGGGAAGGGAGATGCATGCTTCAAGCATGTGGGCAGGTGCACCGCTGCAAGCACATGGGCAGGGAAGGGAGATGCATGCTGCAAGCACATGGGCAGGGAAGGCAGGTGCACCACTGCAAGCACGTGGGCAGGGCAGGGAGATGCATGCTGCAAGCACATGGGCAGGGAAGGCAGGTGCACCACTGCATGCACATGGGCAGGGAAGGGAGGTGCATGCTGCAAGCACGTGGACAGGGAAGGGAGGTGCACAATGCATGCACATGGTGCTATGGTTTGAGGGGTTGGAATCCAAGGCCCAGACTGATTTCATTAAGAGGTGAGGCTTTTAGGAGGTGACTAAGTCATGGGATTCTGTCCTCATGAACTGAATTGGACCCCTTATGGGTGAGATGATGTATACCTGTACTGCCATCATTTGGGAAGCAGAAGGAGGAAGAAAAGGAACTTGAGGTCAGCCTCTACCACATAATGAGTTTGAGGACAAAAGCTACATAAGATTCGTCTTAAATCACATCCTCCAAGGCTCAGGGAACTCTGTGGAAGAGGGGATGGAAAGATTGTAACAGTCACAGAGTGGAAAGGAATATCCTGAGCCACTGACCCCCCACAGAGACTGACTGGTGCATTCATAACCCCACAGTGAATAGCATATCCCCACTGAAGAGAGCCCTCAGTAGAATGGGAAGCATGGGGGAGAGGGACCACATGAGAATAGCCAATGGGAATATGACCAGTACGCAATATTGTAATTTTTATAGAGTAAAATTCATAAAATTCACAATAAATTTTTAAAAAATGATCCTGACTCAAAATACACACACACACACACACACACACACACACACACACACACACACACATTCATATGTATTGATGAATTACGCATGGGCAATTTGTTGAAGCTCCATGCACAGAGATACATGGCCATGTCCTCAGTTTACCTGAAGGTGGCCTTGGGCAGCGTGGCACCGGCTCATGATGGCAGTCCTCTTCCTGGCATCCTTACAAAGTCCTCATGCGAAATGCAGAGCATCAGTCCAGAGATGAGAAGATAGCTTTAATAGTAGAAATCACATATGGAGCCAGAGAACTGCAGCGGACTGATGAGATGGAGAGACCTGAGCACAGGAACATCTAAGGTGAGGCCAGATGTTGACTCTGGCTGCTGGGCCCATAGACCAGCTTGGGGATCTCAGAGGAGTGGGCAAATCTCCCAAGAAGGCCCCTTATGAATGGAATGTTGGGCTGAAGAGTTGGCTCAGTGGTTGAGATGTTTGCCAGCAAAACCTAATCTCTGGGGTTTGATTCCCTAGTTACTCACATAAAGCCAGATGCACAAAGTGGTACATGTGTCTGGATTTTGTTTGCAATGCCTGGAGGCCCTGCCATGTCATTCTGTCTGTCTGGGTCTCTTCTAGTTCTGCTTTCAAATAATTGTTTTTTATATACATGGAGTGTTCCATGCTCTGCTCTCATTTGGCATTCTGGGAGAAGAGGAGAAGGTCCTCATTCCTTTTGGGAGCCCAGGAGCTCTGGGTCACTGGAGTGTGTCCTGCCACCCTTAGGGGCTCCATAGCCTTTCACAGATCTGAAGTCATTTTTCATTCTTCTATTAGAGATGGAAGGAGGAAGGTAAAGATGTTAATTTTTGGTTCTCCACTTTCTTAACCATCCTTGGGACTAAATTTTCCCTTTGGGAGGCCAGAGAAGAGAACATGAATTAAAGTTGTAAAGTGCAGTCCAGCTCTCTGTTTGCTGTGGTATCAGTGTCCTCTCACAAGGCTCTCCTATGACATTCTCTCCACAGTTATGTTTTGTATCCTAATGTATCCGTCTAGTCATCGCATTTGATTTTTAATCCAACTAATTTTAAAACAAACAAAAAAATTATTAAACAACTATGTTAACCATCAAGGGTAAATAGTTCAATGAAATATTTTCTGTACTAACCCCTTTCTCTGTGTGTATGATGTTGAAGATTGGATCTAGGGCCTTAGGCATGCTAGAAAAACACTCCGCCACCAAGATACAACCCTCATCCCTAATCTTTACATTTTCACGTGTATGTGTGTGAGAGTGTGTGTGCATGTTTGTGTAGGAGTGTGTCATGGTTTGATCCAGGTGTCCTGCACAAACAAATGAATATGTTCTGAATCGATCCTCAGCTGATGACAGCTTGGGTTTTACAACTACACAGGAGATGTGTTGTTTGGGGCGGGCTTATGGGTGTTATAAACCAGCTTCCCCTTGCCAGTGTTTGGTAATACTCTTGGTTGTCCACTGTTGCAGTTAGCTTTCAAGCTTCTGTGCAAAGAACCCAAACAAAAGTGGCTTGTGGAGGAATGGGTTTATTAGGCTTACAGACTCAAGGGGAGACTCCATCCTGGCAGTGAAAATGATGGCATGAGCAGAAGGGTGGACATCACCTCTGCCACAGCATTGGAAATAGCGGCAGGAAGGTATGCCAAATACTGGCAAGGTGAAGCTGGTTTATAATCCCCATAAGCCCGGCCCCAACAACGCAGCTCCAGAGAGGTTGTAAAACCCAAACTTCTATCAGCTGAGGATTGATCAATCAGAACACTATCATTTGTTTGTGGGGGCCACCTGGATCAAACCGTGACATCCACCAAAACGGGTCAGTAAAACCATACACAAGACACTGATAAATCAAGCTGGAGCTGAGAAGGAAGCCGTTGTTCAAGCCGTCGTTCATACTGACTAGGTCTCATAGTGCTAGAAAGTGCTATGCAACCTGCTTTGGGAGTGTGATGGTTAAGTTTTGTTGTCAACTTGACCTGTTACTAATTTTGGGTGGTTTTTGAGGTTGTTTACAGAAAGGTAGCCTTCTCAGTAGGGGAAAGGATGTAAGGAGACTCAGGGGAGCTAGAAACAAGCATCCCTTCCTGAGAGGGCAGTGCAGGAAGGAAAATCCAGAGACTCATGACATCAAGAAGTCTGGGCAATTATTTCAAGACCCCACCTTAAGGCCATATAAAAGAGAAGGAAATCCTCCCTCCCCCTTGCCTATTTGCTGGTTTATGTGTGTGTGGTATTGGTGATGGTTTTTCTTTCTCTGTTTCGACCTGTGAAAGGGGGGCAGCCTTTTTCATTATTATGGAACTTCCCCTGGATCTGTAACTTCAATAAATCCTTTACTCCCATAACTGTGCCTGGCTGGAGGTTTATCCCAGCAGCGTGAGGCTGACTATGATGGCTTTGGTACCAGGAGTGGGGTGATATTGCTGTGATGAATCTGACCAGGTAGATTTTGATCTTCTGGAACTTGTGTGCTAGAGGAACAGACACAGATTTGGTACTTGCAACTGAAGATTCCTTCCAGAGAGGTAAGCCAAGTTTTGTGGACTATTCTGGTGAGAATTTGGAAATGCTAAGTGCAGAGAGAATTGCATTTGGAGGCTTGACTTGTGAACTTTCTAAGGGTAAGGAGAGACTGATGAAAACTTTATTGGAACTGTGTTACTGGAATAAGGGGTGGGTGTGTTTTTTTGGTCAAGATTAAATTTAAGTAATGGACTGTTGTGTTTGGCTAAGTATAGGAAACTAAGAATTTTAATATTTAAAGTTGGAAAATCTCAAAACTATTTTAACTTCCTGGCACAGAGACTGGCTTTAGGTTACTGAAGCTGCTATTATCAACACATAAGCAATCCTAAAGAAGATAATCCATCTGCTTTACATTAAAATAATAGAAAGGATGCCTGAAGTGTTTCCACCAGGAAAGACTGAATGATAGACTGTGCAAACTTGTTTGAAAGGAGAAAGGTGAAAGAAAAGAACTTGCTCTTCAAGGTTTATTTAGTCTCTGAATTACCAACATGGTTGTGTCCTGCAAACCTGGTATTGCTTTTGGAAGCATGAAAAATGCATGCATGACGTGGGTCATGAAGTGCACACAGTTCCAGGAGCCACTGCTGAGATGTGGTATATGGAATGGGGTGTGAAGTCCCAGATCAGCACGTGAAGCCTTTGGAAGATGGACCGTGGTTTGTAATGGAGACCTGAAGATATTTTGGATATACCAGGACTATGCAAGGGTTCCCATGGAGTGCTGCTGGCTCAGGGTATAAGTTTTTCCCAGCTACTCAGCCAAGCTAGAGGGCTGGAATCGGAAAATCCAGAGACTGTCAGTCACTGGTTGTGATAATGGATTTGAACTGCAGATGTTTGATGTTTGCCTAGTGATGGTTGAGTTTGCATTGTCCCAGTCTCTCCTTGTTAGGCCTCATAGCAGTTGGAAATGTTTCCTCTGTGCTATTATATGTTAAAAGCATGTAACTTGTTTTGATTTTACAGAATTCAGTTAAGAGACCTTGCCTTGTGTGGGAGGGAGATTATGCATTTCTGGCTGTATGAAGGATAGTTATATCATGTTAGTTGGAATTATGATCTTTTTACTTTCATCATTTGGAAATTAAGTATAACATAAGGTTTGATGTCAAGCTAACAAGGGGTGGACTTGTGGTGGTTAAGTTTTGTTGTCAACTTGACCTGTTAGTAATTTTTGGTGGGTCTCTGAAGTTTTTTACAGGAAGGTAGCCCTCTCATCAGGGGGAAAGGTGTAAGGAGGCTCAGCTCAGAAGAGCTAGTAATAAACATGTCGTCCTGGGAAGGCAGTGCAGGAGGGAAGTCCAGAGACTCAAGGAGACAACAAGCCTGGGAAAGGGTTGTAAGACCCCACTCCAAGGCTATATAAATGGGAAGGAAATCCCTCCCACCCCACCTGTTTGATGATGATGATGTGTGTGTGGTGTTAGTGATAGCTTCTCTATTCTGTTTGGACCTGTGGAAGGGGGCCAGCTTCTTTGGCCATTATGGAACTTCCCCTGGATCTGTAACTTCAGTAAATCCTTTCCTCCCTTAACTGACTGGTTTGGAGGCTTATCCAAGCTCTGTGTGGCTGACTATGACAGGGAGAAAATCCAGCAATAGTAGTTTCAACCAGCAATGGACCCTGAATACTACAAAGCTGGCCAGTTAGGAAAGATTTGTCCACTAGTAAAGTAGTGGCATGTATGTTATGGGGAAATCAACTCTTCTCTGATTAGATCTGAGGTCTGCTCCATAGGAGGGAATTCATGCCTGAAACTGAAAAGTAGTCAAAAGCCTATGGCTGGAAAAGCCATAAGCCTCAGTGGAGAAGCTATTGTCATTGTTTTGCTAAGTGGATATATTTCGTCCACCAACTTGCCCTCTAAATATCTGTCTTTATTCCCATCTATTAATGCTGCTCTCACTTTTGGGTAGAGAAGCTTTTCTTTTCAGAGGATGGTAACCTCTAAGGAGACTCAAAAGTGACAGTGAGTGCTCAGCCCTAAGTGACACATCTCTATCACAGCCTCCAATGCTCAGGGACCATTGTGGAAGAGGTGGAGGCAAGAGTGTAAGAGCCAAAGGAAGGGAAGGACTGCTCACAATACTATCTTTCAGACACAAAGGGGCAATGCATTTATGACCTCACAGTGGCTGTCTCTAACTGCATGCAACTTGCATAATGTGATGGGAAAAATGACATCAAAATTGAAGAAGGTCTATTTGGAAAGAAGCTGGAGTTCAGTGGAAAGGGAGGATAGGGAAAGAGGGTTGGCAGCGGAGGAGTATTATGAGAGCACATTGTGTATTTGCATAGACGTCGTCAACAAAGGGTTAGAGAACATATGTATTAGTGAAATGGAAGAAGCGTTAGATAGCATAGTTGAAATTACTTTTGTTCAGTTTTGCAAGCCCTGTAGATTAATCCTAACACCTTTTTTGTCCACCAGTATCAGGCCAAATCTGCTTCCTGTGACAAAGTCCTGCGTCTTCTCTTGAATTTGATATTCTCCTCGGCAAAACAACAAGGAAACACTCCACTGTGTTTACCTATCTTCCAGTTGGGGCTTTAATTAATCAAGTGTTTCCAATTTTCTAGAACCTCAAGAAAATGACAAGAAGCATAACAGTAGAATGGAAAGCCATTTTTTTTTTGTTGTTCTGAGCTTGTGTGTTGTTGAAAACTCAGGAGGAGGAAGCTGAGACCCGGGCTTGGCTGTGTATTGTGACTTCAGCATCTGAGAGTGAGAACTCCCTGAGACTTTCTAGAAGCTGGAGGAAAAGCCTTACCTGCTCTTTGCATCTTAAGATCCTGGAATTCGGCATGATTTTGGAACCTGACATAAGGCTTCGTTTTTGGCATTTCGGCAGCTGTGCCTCTGTGGGTTGTCTGGAGATGTGGCCAGGCACCGTGGTTTTCCGACACTAACTAGAGTCGTTGCAGGTGATGTGAAGTTATTGGCTGGAGAAATAACCAAGCTCTGAAAATGAGAAGTGATTCGTGTTTTTTAATGTCTAGTGCACTCGGTCTCACTCTTTCCCTTGAGTTTGCTAGAGCTTTTAACAAGAGACAACAAGGTTGTCGCAGACAGGTGGCTCTTGGTGACCCTACTTTAAAATAGATTATAGCTCAAGAATAAGTGCATCATGAAGACTGTTGTGTGTTTTTCAATGGTAAAGTCATCCAGAAAGAGATACTGCTGGCCGATTGAAAGAAGGGTTTGGCAGAAAACCTCATCATTATTATTAAAATGCTATCAAGTAAGCCCATCCTCCTGTGAACTATATGGCATGGGTTGCCTTATCCTTGGAGTTCCAGATCCACAGAGAACAGGTGGCTTTGCACTGTCTCTGACAGCTGGCAGGGCAGAACCCAGACTCGAAGCCACCGCTTTCATGGTTTTCCTTATTCCGCTCCTCGGCTGTGCCAAGAACGTTCTGGGCTCTTTGAGAATACAGATTATTTTTGCATTTAGGTTTCTTGTTGTGCCCAGTGGGATCATTTGTTTAACTATGGCACTACTCTTAAGGGTCATGGAGATGACTGTACCAAACGAAGCCTGAAGAAAAGAACTCTAAAAACCCTATCAAGCATCTGTGTTCTTAGAACAAAGGACTGTCAAGAACCATGATGGATCTGATATATTTTCTATTATGAGTGACACATATTATTTGTACATTTCTCCATCACCAATTTTTTTTGAGAGGGAGGTACAGACACTCCACCCCTCCCCCAAAAAGGCCATGTAGACACCTCTAAACAGCTTCTAAACAGCAAGGAAAACAAGAGAACAGAGAGACAATTTACAGATTAGGGAAAATGTGTCAAACTATCCATTAGAACATACAAAAAAAAAAAAGACTCAATTAAAAAAAAACAGGCCAAAGATAGGAATAGACATTTTTCAAAAGAAGACATATAGTAAACTTGGAGGTTTTTCACTCTGCCTGCCAATAAGCAGAGCCTGGTGTGGCTCTGTGGAGGTGAGCAGAGACAAGCAATAGACACAGCGTCAGAACCTCTGCCTCATTTCCTAGACCCTGAATTCCTTCCCTGAAGACCCCCTATTTCATGCCCAGAGTCTAGGACCACGAACACTGCCTGGCAGAACAAACAGAAGCTTACTGAGCATGTGCTTCTATCTGCACAGATACCAAACTCCACTGCGAGGCAGTGTATGAGTCAAGAGTTCTCTGGAAGAAAAGAACCAATAGAATGAACATCTGTTACAAAGGGGATATATTAGATTGGCTTGCACGATAAGAGTTGTGTAAGTCAACCTGGCAATATGCAAGCTGGAGAGTCTGAGAACTCATAGCTGCTCATTGCACGCGGCTGGATGCTGCTGAAGGCCTGGAGGATCCCTGGAGAGCTGCTGGTCTTTAGTCTAGTTTGGAAGGCTGAAGAATCTGGGTTCCAGAGAAGGTAGCAACCCCAGAGGAGTTGCTCTCAGCAGCCAGGAACAAGGCAGCCAGGCACAGACACTGCTTTTTTCCTGGAACCTCTGGAGAGGGTCTTCCCCTTCAGTTAATTCTTCCTGGAAATGTCCTCACAGTCACAGCCAAGAGGTGTGCCTCTTACTTGACTCCTGATTTGATCAAGTTGACAGGATTGTGACTGTCCCCTTCAGTCTCCGACAGTAAATGACCTTTGCACCTCTTTCCCCAATGTCCCCTAAGAAAATGGATAAATGAGCCACAATTCTAAACCCACGCCACCCTAACTCAGCAGTCTTTCTGCATTTTACCCTGAGTGGAAATGTGGGAAGCTTAGTTGACACTTGACCAGTAGTGATTATTTGGTCCAGATAGCAAGCATTTATTGAATGCATGGGATCAGCAGCTTAAGCTGCCTCAATTTTATGTAGCTGACTTTTTTGGATTAAAAACTGTCACTGTGCTATTCAGAATACCGAACTCCAACTGTTGGCATTTGACAGCATCGCTCAGATGAAGATCAGGGGATTTGGATCCGAAACACCAGGACTTCAATGCTACCTTGAACGTCACAAGTTCAGAAAAGTTACTTCCCTTCTGTCATCTGCTCAAGTCCAAAACATGAGTATCGTATCTGTTAAAAAAAATCACAGGAAATGGACATTCATCTTTTGTTTTGGAAACACATTCCTTATTTTTAAACATTGGGGAACTCTTTACCTTGCCCCCAACCTCTTGTAGTTGGAGATGACTTCTATCCTCGGACTCTAGACTAGGGTCTGTTCACAGCTACTGCTCAGCAGGATCCACAGCCATGACTGAGAGGCTTAGACCATAAATGACAGCAGTGTCCAATGCTGATGGTGACAGCAAACTTTCCCACGATGCATCACTTCCACAGCTTCACCAGAGGCACTTTTGAACCACCCACCCTTCATTCAGTGTGATCTGCAGGGATTTCCCACTGATCCTGGAGGCTGCCTGCTACCTTCCATTTTGCTTCCTACCTGGTCTGTCAGAATCAGTTTCTGTGATTTGAATCTAAAAATCTGAAGTGATTCAGAGCTCCACAGACCTTTGCCAGCCCAGCACAGGTCCAACTGTGCTTGGCCAGTGAGAGTCAGGCCCATATACTTAGATGGAGGCTGGGCTGATTCCAGTAAGTCCTGAGCAATGGCTGGTGTTCGGAGCATTGCACACACTAGCTTAGGTTACGAAAGCACCTGAAGCCTGAGACATCTGTCCAGGCTGAGGCTGAATATGTTGAAGAAAGGGGTTTGTTTGAGCTTTGCTCTTCATAGTGCTTATCACCACGCAGGCCTGGCTCCCAGCTCTCCCTCCAGGCTGTGCGGACCATGAGTGTCTTCTCCCGGCATCCTGAGACACCTTTGTCACAGCTCTGCCTCAATGAGCCCTTAACTCCTTACTTTCCCACCATGAGCCAGAGCTCAGGCTGTTTCCGCTTTCTTGACAATGCCTTGTCAGACCCGTTCTGTGAAGGACTTAAGTTCTACATCTGCCTGGATTTCTAATAAAAGCAAGAGTAGTTACTGAACAGCAAGGGGTCTTGACTAACAGAATTTGTCAGGAACCTTCAGATGTGCATTTAGTACCTTGTGGGAAGCGCTGTGACAGGGTGTTTGCTATTCACTGAACTCCAATACATCTAGTAAGATGTGGCCTAATTTCTTCCTTGCTCAGAAGATAGGGATGGAAACTGTAACTGTGCACTTGAAACTTGTATGCAGGCTGAAGTTGATTCTAATTTAGCCTCATGTCAGTCCTTACCCATCGCTTCCTTTAGGTAGTATTAGAATCCCCTGTCCCCACCTCTACTAACCCTAGTCTAGAATTTCCCTCATAGACACGCCCAGAACTTTGTCTCCTAGATGATTCTAGATCTAATCCAGTTAACATTGAGATTTACCATCAAAGGCCTTTGGGTATTCAGGCCACCACCATTTTGGTTCAGACAACGGGAAATACCTAGTTGTTTGGGTAGAGCAAGGCAAACACTGGTAAGGCTTCGATCACGGGAAGAGGTATTGCTTTCTTTCCATAAAAAATTATTATTTATTTATTTGAAAGAGATAGTGAGTATGGGCACTCCAGGGCCTCTCACTACTGCAAATGAACTCCAGATGCATGCAACACTTGTACATCTGGCTTTATGTGGGATCTGGGCAATTGAATCCAGGCTGGTAGACTTTGCAAGCAAGTGTCTTAACCACTGAGCCATTTCCTGAGCCTCTGAGAGGTATTGCACTCTTATGGAACTAATCATACTAACTACCCACCTGCTCTTCCCTCCTGGTCAGCTTTCATTTCCACTCCTCACCCAGCTTCCTTGCTTAGAAAGTACGGATGTAAAATATAACTGTGGGCATGGTTTGCCCACTAAATAATGTAACTCATTATGGACAATAAATATATATTAAAAAAATATAACTGTGCACTTGAAACTTTTATGCAGGCTGAAGGAGTTGATTCTTTTTTTTTTAATAATTTATTGTCCATAATGAGTTACAACATTTAGTGGGCAAACAATGAGTTGTTATCCCCAATTCCCCGCTGTCCTCCCCTCCCCCCTCCACTGGATAACCTCCTCCATGGGTCGTCTGGATCAGTTGAAGGAGTTGATTCTAATTTAGCTTCATGTAAATCCTTACCTATTGCTTCTTTTAGGTTGTATTAGAATCCTCTGTCTTTGTAACTAGTTTCATTGCTGTGAGCAAAGACCTGACAAGGACCAACTTATAGGAGGAAGGGTTTATTTTGGATCAAGGTTTGAGGAGATACAGTCCATCATAGCAGGAAAGGCATGGTAGTAGGGGCCTTCACAAGAGCACATGCCAGCGGGAATCCACACTGCCAGGCAGAACAGAAAGCAGAGAATAGACCAGAGTGGGGACAGGACATAAAGCTTTACGGTCTGCTCTCCTGTGACGCGCATTCTTCATCAGGGCCTCATCTCTAAAGGATCCACAACCTCCCTACACAGTGCCATTGAGTAGGGATCAATTGTCAAATCTGTGAACCCATAGAGGGCATTTCACATTTACATGGTGGGCCGAGAGACTTTCGTTAGAGTCTGGGGCAGCCCAAGGGATCTGGAATTGTGCAGTCCTGGAGTTGACTCCTGTCCCTGCTGCTCACATGAAACCTCATTGAAGCTGCTCATCTTCTGGTTTTCTTTTTTCAAATGAGGATGTTTTCAGTTCCACAGGATTGCTTTGAGCAGTATATGAACTACTAACTAAATACTGTTTGACATTACATAGGCACTCAAAAAGTGTAAGTCTCCTTCTAGTCTCTGTTGGTTTGACCAGGTGTCCCCATAAACTCACGTGTTCTGAATGCTTGGTCCCAGCTGATGGTAATGTGGGAGGTGGAGCCTTGCTGGTGGAGGTGTGTAGTTAGGGGTGTTCTTAGGAGTGTTCGAGCCAGATCCCCCTTGCCAGAGCTCAGCTCACTCTCCTGCTGTTGCTTTCCACCTGCTGTGGCAGAGGTGATGTCCAGCCTCTGTTCATGTCATGCTGTTCCCTACCATCATGCAGCTTCCCCTTGAGACTGTAAACCAGAATAAAAACCTTTCCTCTCATCAGCTGCTGTGAGTCGAGTGCTTTGTTCCAGTAATGTGAAGGTAACTGCAGCAAAGTTCTTTCTATTTCACTGGATAAGACCATCATTTCCTAATCTCCTTCACTCATCATATTCTGTAAAAGCATAGGGTTGAAACAACTCTAGTTATCAGGTCTCATTAGTTGCTTCGATACTGCTGAATTGTTCAATATATAGTTCAATGCCATTTCCTTTGGCACAACACATACAGAAAATAGATGGCAGAATCAACCCAAATGACAACCATGCGTAGCAATACAGATAGGGGAGCTCTCATGATAAAGATCAAAATAAGAAAAGGTCACTCAGGAGAAGCCTTTTATTGGGCTTTAACTTGCAAGAACAGGGGACATCTCAGGATCCCAAAAGCCTAATTCTATATCCAGAAAGGAGTGGCAGGGTATTTGCATACATCATGATGGACCATCAATCAGGAGGCTGTGTTTCTGCACCAATCCTGACACATCCTGCATGTAAACTGAGACCCCCTTCTTACAACAGTCATGGGAGTCCCTCATGAGGGTGAAAGACTATGTTTATACCAGTCATAGGCCTCTGGCAGGGTGTCATGGTTTGATCCAGGTGTCCCTCACAGAAAATGAATGTTTTCTGATTGATTGATCCTCAACTGATGACAGTTTGGGTTTTATAGCCTTGCAGGAGCTGTGTTGTTGGGGGTGGGCTTATGGGGTTATAAGCCAGCTTCCCCTTGCCAGTGTTTGACACACCTTCCTGCTGCTGTTTGCAGTGCTGTGGCGGAGGTGATGTCCACCCCTCTGCTCATGCCATCATTTTCCCTGCCAGGATGGAGTCTCCCCTTGAGTCCATAAGCCAAACAAACCCATTCCTCCATAAGCCACTTTAGCTTGGGTTCTTTCTGCTCACCAACTAGAATGCTGACTGCAACACAGGGTCACCAGGAGATGTAGCCTGGCCTGGTGCACATGGACCGGGTCACTTAGAATTCTCTGGGGCTTGTGAGGACAAGTAGTCTAGCCTGAGCTGTTTGAAATGGTCATGGCTGGGACAGGGCCTTCGGGAGGGAGTCAAAGATGTGCTGGAGTTGCTGTGCTTTCTCACAGAGCATATAGAACAGGCACAGGAGCTGTCCCCGGCATGTGGGCAGCCTGGCCTGGTGCCTGGCCAGGTACAGAGAAGAGTCCTACAGCTGCTTAGAGTCAAGTCTTCCTTGGTCTATTTAAAAGAAAAGCAAGATCCTAACAGATGCTCACAGTAAAGGCTTATGATTAATAGTAACAGCTCGAGTGGCTTCATAGTATTTAATAGTGCTTAACTCTTCTTCCTGTGCCTCATGGGAAAGCGGGAATTTCTAGTTGTGATGGTTAGGTTTTGTTGTCCACTTGATCTTTTTAATTATCTTGGGTGGGTCTCTGAGGATGTTTACAGGAAGGCAGCCTCTCAGCAAGGGGCAGGATGTAAGGAAGCTCAGGAGAGCTAAAAGTAAACATCCTTTCCTGTGTGGGCAGTGCAGGAAGGAAATTCTAGAGACTCAGGAAGCCATTAAGTCTGGGATAGAATTGCAAGACCCCACCCTAAGCCTATATAAATGGGAAAGAATTCTCTCCTTGCCCTCCTGCGTATTCCCTGTTCTCTGTGTGTGTGGTGTAGGTGATGGGTTTTTCTCTCTGCTCCGACCTGTGAAGGAGGGCCAGCCTCTTTCACTGTTACGGAACTTCCCTTCAATCTGTAGTTTCAATAAATACTTTCCTCCCCCAAATTGTGCCTGGTTTGAAGATTCACCCCAGCGGTGTGTGGCTGACTGCAACACTAGTCTACCTTGATTTCACTTGTGAATTTGTTTAGCAGAATTCATTCATCCATTCTGTGTTTTGGAAACTTAATCACCAACATGAAAATCTCCTAATGAGAGGTACTTAAAAATCACATGGGAGCTGCCTTCGTAAACAGTTTAATGTTGTGAAGGGGCCTGCAGTGGGTTTACCCTCTTAGGTTTGTCTATATTATCCATGTGATAATACAGTGAAATGGCCTTTGACAGATGGGGGGTACCCAGCCATTAGAAGAGTGAATTATTATGCATTTATGATCATTATAAATTACTCAGTCTGAGGTATTCTATCATAGCAACAAAACAATCAAGACAGCATCTTTTCCTAATCCATGTAATTCTTTCGAAAGTTTAGTTCTGGTAGTTGATATCTAATTTTCTGTCTTGTCACTTGGTTTGGTCCTGATAAGCAAGATTCACTGACAGTTTATGCTTAATTGTCCATAGACAAACACTATTATACTAGCTTTAGTAGAGAAAATATACAATTGGTATTAAACCATGTTTTGGTTGGCTGTCCCTTAAGGAGTTCCCTTTGGGCTCTTCCATCCAGAAACACAGACAATGAACTCAACATCTGAGGACCACAGCTGGTAGTGAGCAACACTACCTGTTGCCATGGAAACTCAGAAAGAGTGAGTTTGTACAGCACCACCATCCATGACTCCTTGCCACCCTTTAGTAGTTAATAAGGTCTGGGTGTCAGGGCAAGGGCAGAAGAGGAAGGAAAGAATAACCAGGGATGCACAGTAGACCACAATGTCTCAATGGAGGACACCATCATCACCACCATCATTCACAGCACCATGCCACCTAATGACATTTCAACACATATACAATGGTCATTTACATATATCATTTATCATAACAGCAGTTAAACTGTCCTCTCTCCTAGTGATATCTGGATAATTATGTCATCGCATGCTCATGTGTTTGTGATGATGCTGATGGAAACAAGCCTATTGCTATGACTCAGGGAACTGAGCAGAAGAGGGGGCGGAAAGAATGTAAGAGCCATGGTGGGGGAGAATATCCAGAGACTTTATCCCCCTCAGCAACAACACACAAGGGGGAAGATAAAAAGAAGAAAGAACCAGCTACCTCTGGAGCAGTTCATAACCTCCTAATCTATGGACAGATCCAGTATGTGCACCGAGGAAGGACCCCAGTGGGTAGGGGACAGAGAGGAGGGAAACAGGGACACCTTCACAAGAATTGCTCATACTATATATATGCACTTATTCATAATAAATAAATTAATCCTTGATAATGCCCATTTTATTGATTTGTGTATTAACTAGAGCACTTTGATGCTTTTTTTTTTTTGGTTTTTTGAGGTAGGGTCTTGCTCTAGTCTAGGCTGAACTGGAATTCACTATGTAGTCTCAGGGTCCTTGAACTCATGGCAATCCTCCTACCACTACCTCCCTAGTGCTGGGATTAAAGGTGTGTGCCACCACGCCCGGCTCCACTTTGACTCTTATTTTAGCCTGAATGCCTTCTAAAAACATCACAGAGGTTTCATATAAGTAGTATGCAGTGTGGCCTTGAATGCATCCTCACTCAACAAACATAGCATACCCACTGAACTTGTATAAATCCACTCTGTCTGCCCAGTGTGGGGGGGAATTGCCTTAGGACTCATTTCTGAGGACATACCCCATTGTACAGTGACTCATGACTCTACATTTTGGCACTGTTTCAAAGATATTCTACCAAAATTTCATACAAAAATGTGGGCCACCATTCCTCAAATGCTGTAAAAGCTATTTGGGTCTTAGATGTTGTGGGAATGACCGAGACTAGTTCTATCCTGGGACTTGTCTATACATTCAAGCCATAGAGGCAGGCTCTGGAAGTTCTATTCCCTGCCCTTGGCATTTGGTTTTGTTTTATTTAAATATTTTATTTATTCATTTTCAAGCAGAGAGAGAGAGAGAGAGAGAGAGAGAGAGAGAGAGAGAGAGAGAGAGAGCGCACACCAGGGACACCACCTTGTGGGTCTGGCTTATGTGGGTCCTGGGGAATTGAACCCTGTGGCCTTAGGCACTGGAGGCAAGTGCCTTAGCTGCTGAGCCATCTCACCAGCCCAGCATTTGGTTGGTTTTTAAGGAAGAAGATTAATCAAACATTTCACACTCCTTGATCTTTCAGCTGTCAAGCATCTAGCTAATATTATTTTTCTAAAGTTTCATTTTAATTCAAATAGACAAGAGTAACTAGAAAAATACTTTCCTCTGAGAAAAATGACTATTGGCATTTGTGGGAGAAGCAGCTGCGACCTCTCATAGAAGACCCTCAACACTGGGCCTCCTGACACACACTCCCCCTCCCCTGTAGGAGGAAAGGGGTGGGGAGGGTCCTGGACTGTCACCTGAGATCTCAGCTGCCCCCTGTGCCTGCTGGATGCCAAGAGATCTGGTGATCTCAGGGAGGTAGAGGATGTAGAGGCTCCATCTATGCAGCGATGAGGAGGTCGTTGTCCATGGTGGGATGACACTTTTTGATGCTATATCTGCTTTAGGGGTCTCCACACTCCTGTAAGTAACCTCTCACCCATGCTCTGCAAGAAAGCCCAATAAATTCATTGTTTTGCCAAGTTTACCTTGGGTGGAATTCTTGTTGGCCTTTCCCCAGCAAAGAGTTCACACAACAGACTCAATGCAGAAGCCACACTAGGAAACCATCGTGAAAGGAAGAAAACAAAATCCCATCTGAGCAACAAAAGCAAAGATAGTCCTTATCAATTTAACTTTAACTAGAGAGCCTTAATGAGGCTATTTTGGAAGTGATATATTCCTTTCTGTGAGAAGTATAACAGTTTTTTTTTGTTGTTTGTTTGCTTGTATTTTCTGAGACAGGATCTCTCGAAAGCTCAGGTTGGCCTTGAAGTCAATACATAGCCTAGGCCGGTCTTGAACTTCTACCTCCCAAGTTCTGGAGTTTCAGGCATGCATCACCATGGTTGGCTAACAATGTGATGTTTTAAACATCTCAGATAATTTGGAAAGAATTTAGACATGAGTAATGAGGATAGTGAAGGAGCTGGAAAGACTGATTTATGAGGGAAGATGAAATAATTTTTAACGTGGATAGTTTGGCTAAGTGGAGAACATAGATTCTTTGATTAATAACTATGCATTCTTGAAGAGCATGAGCATTAAGAAAAAAATCAGTCAGTTTTGGGTGTGGAAGCATGAATAATGGAATCAATTAAGCACAGGAAAATAGGCTGAGTGTAAAATGTAAAACATCTATTTCTGGAATTTTCAGATGTGCCTCTTGAGGTACTTTCAATGTTAAATATTTCTAGTAAGATGGATAAGTTCTTCACAATAGCTTTCTTAAAAGCAACTAAAAAAAGTAAAAGTTCTGACAAGTTTTAAAGGACCCATTTTGAGGACGGGAGGTGCGGCTCCGTTGGTCGAGCTGTGTTCAGTAGTTGTGTACAAGGCAATGGACAAGGTTAGAGCAGAATCCACAGCAACCAAATAGATTTTGTTCACAAGGGTAATTATAGGGCAAGTAGTTGGATTTCAGGGCCCATGATATTCAGGACAAGGGACCTAATGTAACTGTACTTCAGGCTACAGGAGTTCTAGCTCTTGTTTTACAGTTTGTATCAGACTTCTGAAGGAGATGGAGATCACCAGGGCTTTAACACCCTTGACATGATGCCTTCTGGTTCAGGACAGTGTGAATACACGTTACCACTTAAAAAACCTTTTTATTCATAGCTTCCATAATTATTATGATTCCCTCCCTATCTTCCCTCATATCTCTTCCCCCTCTCAATTAGTCTCTGTTTTGTTTCGGTGTCGTCATCTTTTTCTCCCATTATGTGTAGGTATTATCAGGCACTGCAAATCATGAATATCAAGGCCATTTTGTGTCTGGAAGTTTTGTTGCAAGCAGTCCTCCCCTTCCTTTGGCTCTTACAATCTTTCCTCCACCTCTTCCCCAATAGACCCTGAGCCTCGGGAAGTGTGATAGAGATGTCCCAGTGCTGAACACTCCACTGTCATTTCTTCTCAGCACTGTGGTGTCTTTTGTGTTATCCCAAATGGTCACCGACATCTGAAAAAGAGAAGCTTCTCTAGATAAGATAGTGAGAGTAGCCTTATTATTTGGGTATGCTTCTTTTTGAAAAAGTGCTCGTAAGACAGTTTTGTGGACATAATATATGCACTTAGCCAGACAACAGCAGGTGTTACTCCCCTAGGACTCATGACCTCCCCCACTATAAGATTTTGACTAGGTCTTCAGTACCAGGCATGCTTTCCCTCCCATGCAGCAGGCCTCTAGTTCAGTTAGAGAGCCATTGGTTTCCCCACAATAGACATGCCACTATTGCCCCAGTTGGCCCACTTGGCCTGGCTGACCAGTCTTAAGGCTTGCAGGGTCCACGGCTGTTTACCACTGTTGATGACTTCTCTCTCCCATAGGGCTGCATGCAGCCATAGCCTTTACCAGCTTTCTGTCAGCTGGTTAACAGCGAGGAGGTTTCCAGCTCAGCTCCAGCTTAATTTCTCAGTGACCTGCAGCCCAAGCATATGTGGTCTTCACTTTTTACCACCTGGTTTCATTCATAAGTTGGAAAAGCCTGAAATTAAACAACTTAATGAAAGCTCAGTGGTTAAGCATGTATACCCAGCGTCCACAGGCCCTGGGTTTGATTCTCACGCACGTGTATGCATGTGCACACACTCACTCAGGTTGGTGTGATATTTCTATGGGTGTGATAGACCAAAGTACTGATATATTGCAGGAGGAAATTCAGGATTCTAAGCAAGGAGGCTCAGTAGTGTAACATGCATGTAGCAAGATGTCAGTCAACGAAACATACCCACCAAACTCAAGATCAAAAGTTGAATGTCAGGCCAATCTCTAGCCGTTCTCAGCCTCAAGGCCCCTTCTGTGAGGGCGGCAGTTCCTAGAGGGTTGTGAGGATACTAAAGACTGTACACAGGGAGCTCAGCAGAGCACTGGCCCAAACTAAGATCTCAGTGAGTTTTAGAGACAACTATTGTTGTTACTGGCCCTGGGACTGTCCCCTCCATCACTCTGGTCACATATCTCCTTCTACTTGTGTGTGTCAGTGATGGGTATTGGGCCAGCACAAAGGAAGATCAGAGAGAAGAGATTCTCCTCAGCCAGTGACCATGTCACATTAGATGTGTTCACATGAACCTTCCAGGATTTAATCCCAAACCTGAGTAATTGGGTGTTAAATTAACCATTTTAATAGAAAATACCATTTTATTTTATCATGTATACTGCCTGCTTATTTATTTATTTTTTACTTTTCCTGTGTCTTAATTTTCTAGTATTTCTCATGCTTTCTGTCACTGATTTTTTTTTTTTGGAGGTAGATAAGGTCTCATTTTAGCCCAGGCGAACCTGGAATTCATTATGTAGTCTCAGGCTGGCCTAGAACTCATAGCAATCCTCCTTCCTCTGCCTCTGAGTGCTAGGATGAAAGGTGTGTTCTCCACACCTGGCTCTCTCACTAATTTTTAAAATTCCTATTTATGTTTTCCTTTTTATTATTGGAGGCAGGGTCTCACCATGTAGCTCAGACCAGCCTTGAGCTCATAATGCTCCTGCCTCAGTCTCTCATGTGCTGGGATGACAGGCATGCACCACCACCCTCAACCTAGTTTATTCTGATTTTGTGGGTTCTGGTCTCATTATAAATTATTTCAAAACCTTTTGTGTAACGAGTCAGAATATAAAGAAGTAAATGGAATATACGTACTTGTAAAATCTATAAGACCAAGTTTTATGTATATATTACTGGGTTGAAAGAGAAGAGAAATGTATGAAAAATATCAAGTGAAGGATATTGATTCTTCCTTGGGGAAAAGGAGGGGTTTTGGGAAGAAAAAGTCAAAAAGCTTTAGTTGTTATGGCTTTGTCTTCAATGGACAGGAAAATCACTAACACTTAGGTATAAAGTGACACTTTGCCTGATTCTGGGAAGTTACTGCAAAGATTGACTTTTTTTTTCATGTAATTTGTACATCTAAGAACAAGTTACAGTAAAATTTTCATGAAGTCTTTTGAAAACACTTCAATGTTGTGTTGTAGCCATTTTGAGGGACCTTAATGACCTCACTTGTCCTTAAGGATTCCAAAATGGCATCGCTATTGCCAGCCAGCTGTTTTTGAATTTCTGCAGAAAAAACATTTACGTCAGCAGAGAAGATTGACCAATGTGCCCAGTGTAGAGGTGAGCAGAGCCTGAAGGCCAGTGTGCCGAGTGCAGAGCTGAAGAGAGCCTGGAAGCTCAGCTGGTCTGCGCATGTGTCAGTTGTGGGAGCTTCTCTGTCCTTCACCGTGTACCTTCTGACAGTGCTAATGTTCCTGCCTGGTAGGAATATCTTCTGCTTTCATGATTTTATTTTCTGAGAACTTGGCGTTCACGTAGGGTTCTATTAACAGCTCTGACACCTCAAGTTCTTAACACCAATTGCTTTATAAGAACCAGCTAATCCCTCCACTGCTTCAATTTCATTATTCTCTTCTCCTAGGAGCTGGGCAGACTCCATGCTCAAAGTTAGAACAAAATCAGACAATTAAATTCAAAATCCGCCCTGTCCAGGAAGGAGATTCCAATAATTATGTTAACCGATGGATTTTTTTAGGCCCAGGGCTTGTCTGAACTGACCAGCCTGCATTAAAGATTGTGATGATATGGTTCTGAGTTACAAAGACCTAGGAAAGGGAAAAAAATCAGAAACAAACTAAACTAGACAATAAGGATGTACAATAATGTACAGGGAGAAAAGAAGCCAGGAGCACAGGATAGAATGTTCTTGCCAGGCCCAGTTGGGTACACAGGCAAGAAATGAAGTTTCGTAAAGGAAAAAACAGACATCTGAGAGAGATGAGGGCACTGGGGGAACAAACCACAGGCTTCTAGAAACATATGCTCATGGATGCTGAGCTGGTCTCCACTCTAGGTCTGTCATACATTAGCTCCTGTCCTTCACCTCTGGGGTCTGAATTTATGTATAAGCTAATCCTTGTTCAAATGACCCAATAGAGAAACTCCCTAGCTTGCCTATAAATATTAATTTTGGGGCTGGGGCGATAACTTAGTAATGCCCTTGCCTTACAAGCACGAGTCCCTGAGTTCAAATGCCCAGAATTGATGCAGAAAGTGCCAAGTGTGGTGAAGCACACTTGTAACCCCAGTGCTCAGGAGACAGAGACAAGAAGATCTCCAGGGCTTGTTAGCCAGCCTCTCAAGCCTACTTGGAGAGTTCAAGGCCAGTGAGAGATCATGTCTCAAAAACAGATGGACAAAGCCTGAGTAATGATATCTGGGCTGCTGTCTTCTGACCTCCATATTTACACACACACACACACACACACACACACACACACACACACACTCACACACACACACACACACACACACACTCACACACACAAATTTATTTCTGCCCCAAACCTCAATGTTTGGGCAAACATTTTAATTTAGTCTTCACAGAGAAAGTCACACATTGGACTATTGTCAGTCATTTGAGAATTGAGTTTACTTGCCTGTCTTCTTTTCCCTGGAGTCAACGTTAGGTTCAGAAAGCCATTTAATGGTGGAGAGATGTTGATTGCACAATGTGAGTTTGTCTCGGTGGCTGGCTGCCGTGCCAAGGCGTGTCTGCACTGCCATGGCATTTGGCATTTGAACAGCATTTTCAGCTGCAGCCCTGCTGCAAGTCCACTCTGCAGTCTCTGTACCAGTGTGTCTGCTGCAACCCCTGCAGCCCACATCACTCTCTGCATCCACCTGCTCTGCCCAGTCTGGAAGATTCCAGGGACTTTTCAGTGCCTCCCCACTGCCTCTGGGGCTGAAGGAACCTACTGGCTGTCCTCGGTACCGTCACTTTCTACTGTGTTCATTGGCACAACTATCTGTAAGCCAAAGATATCACCTGTCACCTGGTGCTTAGGTCCTCTCACATGGTCCCTGTGAGTACTCAGAGTGAGGAAGTGGGCATTTGTGAGCACAGCCCCTCTCCTCTCGAGTTAATGGTTAACTCTCCCGATCTGTATCTATTCTGTCTCCAACATCTTTTCCTTCCTAGTTCGCATTTGCTAAAAAGGCTTGAGTGGGTGTGGAGAAGAGTTTTGGCTGACAACATCTACTTCCTCAGTGTTCCATCTTATGCTTGGACTTGGAAATCTTGCACTGCCTGGTCTAGTTTCTGGCTGAGACTTCGTCTTTGGGGAAGATGGGGTCAGGGCTCCCCTCTGCCAATGAGAATGGGGTGGGGTAACAACACTACTAGATAGTGCTCGAATGTTAATTTCTAGCTTAAGAAGTCACACACACCTTGTTAGAGGCATCCTTGGTGGTGGTGGTGGTGGTGGTGGTGGTGGTGGTGATGGCAGTGGTGGTGTGTGTGTGTGTGTGTGTGTCCCGAGGATTCACAATGCTTCTTATGAACCTGCTCATGTTGAACGTTCATCTAAATACTTAAGATATCAGAAGTTTAGCAGAAGTTACTTAATTTGATGCTCTGCTATCACTATAAGAACTCTGACATTTAAAGCACAAAGGGGATAATTATGTAAGTTATGAAATTATCAAGCACGGTGGCAGTTGTGAAATACCTGAGCTAAGTTGGTCTTAGTGCAGGTGTTGGGAATTCAAGGTGAGAAAGATTTGGCAATGACAGGGATGCTGATAAGGTGGGCTTGTGCATCGTGGACTATCAATCATCCCCGGATGCCTACGAGAAGTCCCTGCATCAATTCCCAAGCAATTGTTCCAATTCTTTTGCTCATGTTAAAGTGGGCTTAGCTCAGACCCTTCACTCATCTTCACTTGAGGTGGAAGACAAATCGACTTCCATCTCCAAATATTTGTTGCCGACCTTCTGTCCTTATCACTTCTACTTTCGATCACACGCTTTCATCATCTTAATCTTGGCCAGAATACTGACATACTCAATGTAATCTTGCTGCCCTGCCCAGTCTATCTTTTCTCACTTCAGTATTTTCTACCAAATGTGAACCTGATCTTTACTGCCCTCTTGAGAAGCCACGATACCTCTGTATCATCAACAATCTAAGAAGCCAGCCAGGCTCAGTGGTCCATGCCTGTAATCCCAGCACTTTGCAGGCATCTGTGTGTTTGAGGACAGCCTGAGCGACACACAGACTCTCAAATCTCTGATTGAGGTGGACAAGGCACTGTGCTCAGTGTATGTCAGCACACATGGTGTTCATTCACTCATGCGCTCAGTGAGCAGATACTAAGTGCTTTATGGAAGTCTGTGCAAACATGGGTGGGCACAGTTTGGGCACAGTGTGGGGCACGAGTGGTGAGAAAGGAGGAAAACAGGGAAGACATTACTATACAAGACATGATGGAAAAGTTCATAAGATACAGGAACATGTCCAGCATCTGAGCTGGTGATGGAATCTCCTGGGATCCCAGGGCTTGGGTGACACCTTCCTTCTGGCTCTGCCATCTGCAGCACATGGAGTCTTTCTCCTGGGGCCACTCCTTCCATGCAGCCTTGGTCCCCAGGTCTTGGAATCCAATTGAAGTAGAGCTTACTGTCAAAGCATCATTCAGTAGTGGCCTCTCAGGGCCTCTGATCTTGGCACGAAATACCTGAACTCAGCAGTTCTATGAAACAGAGGTGAAGTGGCCATGAGCCCTCAATCTTACATCTTCCATGCCTGTAAAACCAGAGGATGCCATTGCCATGCTCCGCCGCCAGCTTAAGACAGGACTTCCTGGCATGGCTCACTTCTGTCAGCTGCACAGCATCATGACGTGAAAATGGACGGTGATGAGAGAGGGGAGCACCATGAAGAGAGAGGGAGTACCATGAAGAGAGAGAGAGAGAGGGGAGCACCATGAAGAGAGAGGAGCACCATGAAGAGAGCACCATAAAGAGAGGGGAACACCATGAAGAGAGAGGGAGAACCATGAAGAGAGAGGGGAGCACCATGAAGAGAGAGAGAGAGAGGAGCATCATGAAGAGAGAGAGAGAGAGAGAGGAGAATCATGAAGAGAGAGAGATGGAGGATCACCATGAAGAGAGAGGAGCACCATGAAGAGAGAGAGGAACACCATGAAGAGAGAGGAGCACCATGAAGAGAGAGAGGAGCACCATGAAGAGAGAGAGGAGCACCATGAAGAGAGAGGAGAACCATGAAGAGAGAGAGATGGAGGAGCACCATGAAGAGAGAGGAGAACCATGAAGAGAGAGAAGCATCATAAAGAGAGAGAGGAGTACCATGAAGAGAGAGGAGCACCATGAAGAGAGAGAGATGGAGGAGCACCATGAAGAGAGAGGAGCACCATGAAGAGAGAGAGGAGCACCATGAAGAGA
>PVHP010003911.1:0-46413 GCA_004024765.1 Zapus hudsonius | reverse complement strand
AGGAGCACCATGAAGAGAGAGGAGCATCATTAAGAGAGAGAGAGAGGAGTACCATGAAGAGAGAGGAGCACCATGAAGAGAGAGGAGAACCATGAAGAGAGAGAGATGGAGGAGCACCATGAAGAGAGAGGAGCACCATGAAGAGAGAGAAGCATCATAAAGAGAGAGAGGAGCACCATGAAGAAAGGAGCACCATGAAGAGAGAGAGGAGCACCATGAAGAGAGAGAGGAGCACCATGAAGAGAGAGGAGAACCATGAAGAGAGAGAGATGGAGGAGCACCATGAAGAGAGAGGAGCACCATGAAGAGAGAGAAGCATCATAAAGAGAGAGAGGAGCACCATGAAGAAAGGAGCACCATGAAGAGAGAGAGGAGCACCATGAAGAGAGAGAGGAGCATCATAAAGAGAGAGGAGCATCATAAAGAGAGAGGAGCACCATGAAGAGAGAGAGGAGAACCATGAAGATAGAGAGGAGCACCATGAAAAGAGAGAGAGAGAGAGAGAAAGAGGAGCACCATGAAGAGAGAGGAGCACCATGAAGAGACAGCACCATAAAGAGAGAGGGGAGCACCAAGAAGAGAGAGGGAAGAGAACCATGGCAGGGCTCCCCCCCACTCTCCAGTTTCTCATCTAACTATCCACTGCTGACTTCTTGACCAATTAAAGCACTGTCTTGCATGACGTAGGAAACGAGGCTGCTGTCCTTTGTATCGAGAGTTGCCTGGTGACCGTAAGGACTTAAGGTCCACAGAATGACCAAGGGGCCTCATGATATTTTCCTTTCATAGCAGTTTTCTGGTTCAAGGGTGCCTAACTGTTGAAAAGCCAGCCTTGTGGAACAGCATTCTCTCACCTTCCAGAAACGGAGGCTCGCTAAGTGTGATGATTAAGTTTTGATGGCAACTTGACCTTTCAAGTAATCTTGGGTGGGTCTCTGGGATTCACAGGAAGGCAGCCTCTCAGCAAGGGGCAGGATGTAAGGAAGCTCAAAGAAGCTATAAGTAAACATACTTCCCTGTGTGGGCAATGCAGGAAGGAAATTCCAGAGACTCCGGAAGCCATTAAGTCTGGGATAGAATTGCAAGACTCACCCTAGGGCTAGATAAAGGGGAAAGAATTCTCTCCTTGCCCTCCTGCCTGTTTGCTAGTGTGTGTGTGGTGTAGGTGGTGGCTTTTTCTCTCTGCTTGAACCTGTGAAAGGGGAGCAGCCTCTTTTGAATTCTGGAACTTCCCCTGTATCTACAGCTACAAATAAATCCTTTCCTCCCAGAAACTGTGCCTGGTTTGAAGATTCATCCCAGTGGCGTGTGGCTGACCGCGACACTAAGGGTCATGCTATCTTGGGTTGTGACTGACAGTATGACCTATGGACACATTCCACATCTTCCTGACCTCTACCAGTGTGCATCCTAGCCAATTCCATACTCTGCCTTTGGGAATAATGCTGTCATGAGCTCAGGACTGTGCGGATCTCTGACATGTCAATTTCTTTTCTTTGGATATGTAGCCAGTAACAGGATTGTGACATCATGTGATAATTCGATTTTTAATGATTTGGAGAACTTCTATTCTGTTTTTCATAATGGCTGTGCTAATTTAGTTTTCCACTTGCAGGAAGAGTTCCCTTTTCTCCATATCCTCAACCACTATGTGAAGTAATGTACATGCTAATTAGCTCAGTGATCCATTCCACATCATATAACTATTTTATAATATCACGCTGCACTTGATATATATATATACATATATATGTATATATATATTTCAATTTTGTCAATTAAATACAATAAAGGGACTGGAAAGATGGCTCAACTGTTAGATGTGTTAAAAGTAATTACTGCTCCCGGAAGTCCTGACCAAGCTTTCCCTGTGAGGTGAGCAGCGGCTCTGGAAGGCTCTGGAAGGGAACCCTGTTTTAGGCCCCTGTTGCTTTAGGTGCGCCTCACATTGTAAGGGGACAAGCGAGTTTCTGCAGGGGTCAGATTGTTTTCATGTGTCCACTGTTTTCTTTTGGAGAAGGTTGAGCTCTCTACTTTGTTTTGTGATGTCTAGGGGTACTTGTTTATGTGGGTTTTGGCAAGTTTTTGTGACCCTGAATTCCTAAGTGTCATGTGCTAAGGCAACAGAATTTGTCCTGAAGACTTTTAAAAATACAAAACTCTTTTTGGGGTTCTTTGAGTGGTTAAGCTATCATAATTTCTCAGAGAGAATTTATTATTATTGCAGTATTTAGAGCAGAAGTATAACATTAAAATTCAACATTAAAACCTCCATGAAATAAACCAAAGATGTCTAACAGTGATCTCTGAAGAGTAATATCAATGTTATTATCTTTGTATTACACATTTGCATCATAGCCCCTACTAGAGATCATCTTTAGGGGCACCAAAATATCATCTCTGCTTCCATTTCTAGCGTTAAGAACGAAACAGAAGTCAGGGCACATGTTGGAATAACCAGCATATCCCCAGGCTACAACAGAGAACAAGCTCACAATTGCAGTAAAAAAATAAAAATAAACACTCAAACCTACAATATCTATTCTAGCTTGTCTTCTGTGTATAGTTCAGTTTGCTGTTTTCCCCTCACACATCTCACACCTAGTTCAGGAAGCCCTGAGGGAGGATCTCACTTGCATTAACCAACACAGATTCCTTTTTCTGTCTATGAAGTGGAATCCGGAGTCTTCACATGCCTTACTTCTGGCTGCTTGGAGAGCTAACTTCTCTTCCTTTCCCTCTTGGGTTGTCATAGCTGTTTCACTGATCAGAATCTTTGGGTAGGAATGTGATGGGCCAGAAAGTAATGGGAACAGCATTCTGTAGGTGGCATTTAAAACTCCTGTCACTGTTCCTCACCGGCCCTCTGTGCTGAGTTTAGCGGACCTTCATAATCAGTGACTTTTATGGATGTCTCTTTCCCTTTTAGGTTTCCAGATATTTCAACTACCCTCTACATAGCTATTAATCCAATCAAAATATGTCAAGTACCACTCCCTGTCAATTTCTGTGCTAGGCCTTGGAGACATATTGGATAATGATGGCTTCTGTCATCATGTATCTTAGCGGAAATGATCACACCCCCTGAACGTCTGAATATTCAGCAGATATGTAGCTTGTGTTGGCTTCTAATCCCTGCCGAGGAACCGATCAACAACACGGGGCTGCATTTGTTAAATGCCAAGGACAGAGCATCACAGAGCTTGTTGGAAAGGCTCGATCTACCAAGCTGTCTGAAAGAGATGGACGTGAACTTAGTCTTGAGGAGAGGGAAAACTATTCACATAGGAATAAACCAGAGTGGTCTTCCAGGAGGAAGACATGGTGGATTCAAGAAGAGAGACCGTGCTGGGAAGAGTTCTCAGGGTACATGGAGTCACCCTGACCTTGAAACAAATCTGAGTTTGATCACTTGAAATGATGAACAACCTTCAGTTCATCTCTTACATGTTTGGAGCCGTGATTTCTGCATTCAAGACCAGCTCCATGGGTTTGTAGTAGGACTGTAAGGTAGAAAGTGTGTGAACAGAGACAAAGAAAGCACCAAGAGTCGTGCCTTGCCTGGCACATTGTGAATAACCACAGAGTGGCAGGAATTACTGGGTGGGTTGGAGGAGACAATGCATGAAGGAGACACTCATTTTGATGTTTCTTTTTGTAGTTTTCCATTGCTGCTGAGTGGGTGACCAAGATGGAGAAACTCTCTGCTTTGTTTCCCACAAAGAAAAGAAAAAAAAAGAATGAGATGGAAAAATAAATGAGAAAAATAGACTGTTTTCTTTTATTTCCTTCTACCTTCCGTCAGATGTGTCCCACACTTGAATAACCCTGGCTGATACTACGTGTTCCCATGATACATCCTTCATATGACATGTCCTGGACTGGCTAGGAGGAGGGAGTAAGACACTTTCTTTGCCTAGAAAATCTAGATGTGGTGGGTAGGGTGAGCATCTTTGAGATGGTCTGACCAGACAGCTGCTCTATTGCATCAAGTTATAACAATTCAAAGTAAAAGTGATTAATAAATGGGACTCAGATGTTTCCTTCCCCTTGGAAAGTACCAGATTATAAACGCTTCATTTATTTGCTCCAATTTTGTACTAGCTTTTATTTGTGGCCAAATAAACCTAAGCTGATGGATTTGACTCTCTCAGTGCTACTGTTGGTGTCTAACCTGTTCTTTTCTGATCAATTTAGACTCAGAATTAATTGCAGTGCATTATGAAAGGCAGCTTAGAGCAAAGATGTTGTTTTGCACTGAGTACAAAATAGATGAACACTTCAAGCTGTCTTTTGTTTAGACAGGCTTTAACCGAGTCCTTGTTGAGATCTCACCTGAGTTGTTGAAGCCCCAACGAAGCAGAATTAGCAGGATCAGAAACATGTCTGGCTCTGTTGGGTTTTCAGTGTCTCTTGGCTGAAAGAATGCACACTCATACCAGAGAATCGAAAGAGGCAGACAATTGTCAGAATGGAGCATTTAATAATTATACTCCCCCCAAAAAAGTCAAGAGGAAACTGCATTTGTAAAAACAGCACAATAAAAGCAAGTCGGGTGTGATGGTTAGGTTTGGTTGTCAACTTGATCTTTTAATTATCTTGGGAAGGTCTCTGAGGATGTTTACAGGAAGGCAGCCTCTCAGTAGGGGGAAGGATGTAAGGAAGCTTAAAGAAGCTAGAAGTAAACATCCTTTCCTGTGTGGGCAGTGCAGGAAGGAAATTCCAGAGACTCGGGAAGCCATTAAGTCTGGGATAGAATTGCAAGACCCCATCCTAAGCCTATATAAATGGGAAAGAATTCTCTCTTTGCCCTCCTGCGTATTCCCTGTTCTGTGTGTGTGGTGTAGGTGATGGGTTTTTCTCTCTGCTCGGACCTCTGAAGGAGGGCCAGCCTCTTTCGCTGTTATGAAACTTCCCCTCAATCTGTAGTTTCAATAAATACCTTCCTCCCCCAAACCGTGCCTGGTTTGAAGATTCATCTGACTGCGACATTGAGGGAAAAAAACCCACAGAATCAGGAGAGGTGAACTGTCTGCAGGTAAGACTTGTTGAGACATATGGGCTGGTGATCTGAATCGTTGTCTTGTTTCCAGTGTAGGATGTGAAAGCCACAGGACCCAAAGTGTGGATTGAAGGAGAAGACTCAAGCGGAAGGATGGAGTTCCTTCCAGGGCTTTTTGTCTTCTGGAGCAATGGCACATACTGTTGCTCAGACAATGATTTAATGAAGCAAAGTACAATGAAGTCTTAGTCCCCATCTTTTCTGATCCTCATATGGCTTCTCCCCCGTATTGAGTGCCATTGCATTGTGGTTAACTGACTGAGTGCCTTACCAGAGACTTTGAGGGTATGGGGCAGGTTAGGCCGAGCATCAATGAATCTCCTGTAGTGAGCCAAAGACAGGTGTAGATTCTGCAACGTTTGTGACAAGACAGGACAAGTAGTACCTCTTTTGATTGGCTGATCATGCTTCCAGGAATTTTTCTTAAGTATTCTTTAGGCAGATTGCTCATTTACTTCATTCCTCTGAAGCAATGAGTTACCTCCCACATCCAAGGAACATTCAGGAAAAGGAAATATGAAACCACAGGACTGCCATTCTCAGGAGGGTTTCCCAACCAACACAAGATATTTCATGTGCATAAGGAGAGATCCAAAATCAGCCTGGCACCATGGTGGCTGTAACTGACAGGCCAGCAAATGCTGCATTGACAGGTAAATCCCAGAGGGCTGGGTGTGTTTGTCACACTGCCTGTTGAAAGTTTCTGCCTGACAGCTGTCTCTCAGACTGCAACAAAGAATGGCTCTCAGGGATGATCTATTCACTCCCAGATGTGTGCCTGTGTGACAACTGGCCTCACGGTCACATTACATGATCTTGTCCTCTGGGCTTGGAACCTGAGATGTCCTTATCTTAGTTTGTTGGAGAAGATGGATTTCTGGGATTTAGAGGCACTCACAATGACTGATGGCTCTTGTTTTCCCACTCATAGAGAGAAGGGAGAGAAGGGCATAGACTTGAGACTCTGACAGACACTCTTTAGGTACTGAAAGTGATCAATGATCAAGTGATCAATGAACTTGTGATTTTTTTAATGAATCACAAGGGCTTATGACACTTGTTTCGAAAAATCATTGAGACCATGACAGTGTGCCTGGAGTTTATGAAATGGAAGTTGCCGTGAGGGACAGGATCAATTAGAACAATTTTGTTCCCTCTTCCCCCAGGCAGAGCATTTGACAATGTTTAGAGGTATTTTTTTTCTGGTTGTCACAACTTGGGGTCAGATACTACTATCACCAATAGTGCAGGAAGCTACTCACCCTCCTCTGCTGCCTGACACAGGCCCCCTTGATGAGCAGTTATTAGCTGCAGCTGGCATCACGTCCTGGCTGAGAAGCCCTGAGGGAGAGCTGAAGTGTTCTAGCCCTGTGTGGATGCTTCCAAGGTTAATTTCCAGAAGGCTAACTACTTCGTTCTGCTTAAATAAACCCCTACACAGAAACCCTCCATTTAACTGGTGTGCCTGCTTCAGAAGCACGTAGTCTTTAATCTATTAAAATTGGGCTGAACAAAGATTTAATTGACATGTTCTGCAACTTTAGTTTTTCAGAGGGCCATATTCTCCCTCTGGGCCAGCGTTCCTTTGTCCTGCCTCACAAGTCCTTCAGAAGGTACTCCTCTGCTCCTGGGACATTACCTGTGGAGGGGCATATGCCTCTCCCTGCCTGAGGTTCTGCACTCTGGCTACCATCTGTCCTTGATGATGGAGCTTGCTCATCACCCTCAGTCCACTGGCTCCTCAGGATGGAAGTGAGCTCCTCACTCCTCAAAAGTCATATGTTTGAGTGACCTTAGAATGGGCCTATATTTGGAGACAAGGCTCTTTTTATCTTCTTTTTTATATGGGGTCTTGTTATGTAGCCCAGGACCTCACTATGTAGCCCAGGCTGTTCTTGAACAGGTCCTCCTGCCTTAGCCTCCTGAGCACTGGAATTATAGGTATGCACCACCATGTCAGTCTGAGATGGGGGTCTTTAAGGAGGTAACTGAGTGCGTGGGACCTAGTCTGGTATGATTGTAGTCCTTATAAGAAGAGATTAAGACATAGACCCACCCAGAGGGAAGATTATGCCAAAATGGAAGAAGGTGATGGTCTTTGAGCAAAGAGCAGGTTTGGGTAGAACCCTGTGATGGTTAGGTTTTGTTGTCAACTTGACCTTTTTAGTAATCTTGGATGGGTCTCTGATGTTGTTCACAGGAAGGCAGCCTCTCAGTAGGGGGCAGGATGTAAGGAAGGTCAAAGAAACTAGAAATGAACATCCCTTCCTGGGAGGGCAGTACAGGAAGGAAATTCCAGAGAAACTGAAGTCAACAAGTCTGGGGAAAGGGAAAGAAAGCTCTCTCTCCCCCTGCCTGCCTGGCTGCTAGTGTTTGTAGTGCATCTCTTCATTGGCATTGAAAGGGAACTTCCTCAGCCTTCCAGCCTGGACTGAAGACCAGTGGCTCCCCAGGAAGCCTTTAGGCCTTCAGTGCTGGTTTGGGACTGCTGAGGCCTCCAGCCACGTGGACTGAGAGGCTACTAGCTCCTTGACTCTCGGGCTTACAGACTGCTACTGTGGGACTTCCGTGAGCGAATCCAATCAATCCCCCCTTTACTACAATTCATTCTGTTGGTTCTGTTCCTCTAGAGAACCCTGACTAATACAACCCCACTCTGCTGCTGTGCTGGACTTCAGAACTGGGAGCCAACAAGTGTCTGGTGCTTAAGGCCACTCAGTCTGTGCTGTCTTATGGAGGCCCTAACATATGTACAGCGACTTCCACGTTAAATCCACAATCCACTTGAGGGAGTGGAATATGTCTTCTCTCTCAGTCTCTCTTTCTATTTCTCTTATATGCCTGCTCTCTCTCTTACCTTTATTTTCTCTCCTCACCAGCTTGTTTTTCTCCTCATGCACACCATAGATCACAGAGAACATTTGAGGGAATGTCTGCTTTTCTTTCCTACCTAGATTTTCACCATCCTCACTGAATCCAGCACTCTTGTACAGTGTGAGCTGAAGACCAGCAGCACCGGTCTCACCAGGGAACCTGTGAGAAACTCTCAGGCTCTGTCTAGCCCACTGAATCAGAGCCTCTGGCTATGGGCCTACAACTCTGTTTTGAACAAGACCCTTTAGTCATTCTCCCACCAAAATAAGAGCCTTGGCTGTCTCTTTCCCTGGAAATTACTGTTCCCTATCTAAGTTTTTGAAGCATCTTTGTCTCCAGATCATGGTAAATGTCTGTCATCATCAGGCCACGTGCTCCAAATTCATGTCGGTATTAATGGGAGGAAGAGCAGAGGGTCTTCTTAGTAGTTTTTGATAAAGAGTGGTTGTGTGATTTGAATGGGAAATGCCATCCTTGGGCTCATGTATTTGAGCACTCGGTCCTCAGCTGCTGACACTGTTTTGGGGAAAGTTGTGGAAGCCTTAGTAGGCAGAGCCTTGCTGGAGGAAGTGGTTTGCAGGGGATGGGCCCTGAAGTTTTATAGCCCAGCCCCACTTCTTGTTCAGTCTCTTCTTCCTGTCTGTGGCTGCACCATCATTCCTTCTCTGCCATAATGGAAAGTATCCCTTCAAAACACAAGACAGAATAAACCCTTTCCTTCCACTAAGTTGCTTTCTGTCGGGTAATTTGTCCCAGCAATGAGAACATAACTAATAAAGTCATATTAAGAACTTGATTATGTAAAGCACTTTTCAGTGTACAAAGCTCGTTTCACATTCTGAAATATTTGGTTCTTCATCAGAAGAGTGAGGATAATAGTATTTTTAGAGAAGACACACACACACACACACACACACACACACACACACACACACACACACGCACAGCGTCAACCCTGCGAAGAGGTAAGGTCAGCCTCTTTCTGCCTTAGAGACACTATCATGGGAAAACCATGGCCAAGACAGTTTGTTCCCACATCGTAGGTTTTCGTCCTGAGATGTATTGAGTGGCTCAGCTGTGCAGAGGTCCTGAAGTGAGATCTTCTTCAGAAGTGAACTATGCTCCTTTCTCTTTCTAGATACGGATTCTGGTCCTCACTCTAAATAACCACATTGGGCAAGCCCCAGGGTTCTGCTTTTAATTCTGCACATTTACAGAGGGGAGATGACAGAATTCTCACTCTGGCTAATTAGGGCTACAGCTGATAAAACACAGATCAGTTGTGACCCAGAAATCCGTTGGTGGCATGGCATTAAAGTGATGATTCTGGTGACGATCTGCTGTGTCTTCCCTTAAAGATAAAAGTGGGTTTACTTGAGATTTCTGCACAAGGAGGGAAATAGTCTGTGTCCCCAGTAGGGACAATGGTTTCTGTATTTGAATGTTGAATATTGCCTGATGCAAAAACTCTGCCAATGCTATAACTAATGCACCAATAATTTCCAAAACAGCAACTCCACACAGCCATAGGCGAACACGGCAGGACATTGAAAACCCTGCTGAAACCGTGCTGGAGTTAGAATGAGAAAGAATGGTGCAGCTCTGTATTCATCCTATGCACACACACACACACGTGCAAGCATGGATACATGTGTGCGAGCACCTCCCTGTGTGTATGCACGCATATGTGTGTGTACATGGAGATTTGATGCTTATTTTCTGTGCCTTTTTCAATTCCTGGAAGTCTTTTGGGGAAACGGTTTTGAATGCCGTGTAAGCAAGCCAAATTCTCTTTGCAAACCCATACATTTCTGGGAGATCTAGAGATAGAGTTGGAATTTTCCTAGGTTCTCTCAAGGAGAAATGGGTGCCAAGATGTAGGGTAAAATTAGAATTTGTTAAAGTATATTCTTGGCAACCACCTATTTAGTAGGCATTTTATGTCATTTCCCATGTCTTTCAAGGAGACAGTCAACTGTTTGCTATTTGAACTTCAGGTAAATCTTTCTAAAGAAGATGTGTGTTTTGTTGACATGATGAAATATGAAACAAAGTCATAGAAGTGTGTGTGTGTGTGTGTGTGTGTGTGTGTGTGTGTGTGTGTGTGTGTGGACAACCTTTGGTATCAGTCCTCATATGCCATTCACATTTTTTTTGAGAAGGTCTCTCATTGGCTAGACAGACTGGAGAATGAGCTCCAGGGATTCACCTATCTCATCCTCCCCACTGCTGGGATTACAAGTCTGTGCCACTATGCCCCGTTTTCCTTTTTTTCTATTTCTTTTTAAATATGGACTTTGGGGATTGAACTCTACCCTCATCCCAGCAAGACAAGCAGCATACTGACTCAGCTGTTTCCCCAAGCCCACTCCTGGTAATATCGGAAAGTCACATTAAGCATGATTAGACTCACATTCTCTCCCAAGTAGTTCACCAGATAAATACATAATATCTTCACAGAGATATGAATGTTTCAGACAACAATTATTAGACAACATTTGTTTGAATTCTTTAAGACAGCACATCCTTCAATAAAGGAAACTGATCCCACTTGAATCACACAAAACTCACCCTGAAAGGAAGAGGGAGAGGGAGAGGGAGAGGGAGAGAGAGAGAGAGAGAGAGAGAGAGAGAGAGAGAGAGAGAGAGAGAGAGAGAGAGAGAGAGAGAGAGAATAGGAATGGGGAGAATGCAAGGGATCAGTATTGAGCTTCATTATTTAATTTCAGGAAAAAGGATAAGAAATGGGATCCAGAATGGTATCCAGTATCCAGATGGTAGCAAGTGCAGTGCTGGAAGGCACAACATAAGCTGCCAGGGGAAAATGGTCAGTGATATTTGGAGAACGCAAAGACCACAGATACAAAATATAGACTGTTGCCATGAGAAAGCTGAACACACTTCCTTCTGGGAGAGATCAATGGACCAAGAAATGATCACTGGTGCAAAAGAGGTGCCAAAACCTGGGGGGGGGAGTATTCAACAGCTTTTAAATTGGCCAAGAAATCCTCTCAGTGACAAGGAACCCTTAACTGGAATTGAGACTCAGGGCAAAATCTTACGGGAACCAAAAACTGGGGCTCCAAAAAGAAATTCCCATTACCAGAGAACTACTGAGGGGCTAATCTCAATAGAATTTTGTTGAATTAGAAATGTGTGTCTCATTTAACCTTTACTGACCTCACTCTCCTATGGAGATTGTATTTGTATTTTTCAGAAGGCAGTGAGAGAGCTCTGGTCATTCCAACTCCATCGATGAATCACAGGCCGAAGACTGATATCCCAGCAAGAGATGAACCACCCCTGGCCTATTGTGTAGGCCACAAGTGAAACACTTGAGACAGTGGTGGGGCAAGAAAGAGACCTATAACCACAGCCAATCAGTGAACCCAGAATAAGTCAGCCAGACAGACACCAGTGAATTCCAACACAACTTAAAGTAGAAGCATGGAGACTCTTAAGTTCACAACAATAAAACAGACTTAAAACTCACCCTCCATGACTTGGGGAACTGAGCAGAAGAGGGGGTGGAAAGATTGTAAGAGCCATGGTGGGAGAGATTACCCAGAGACATTGTCCCCCTCAGCTACAACACATAAAAGGGGGGCAGCCTTGATGCCTGCTGTGCTATCCATAACCCCTTGCCACATGGATTGATCGAGTGTGTCCACTGAGGAGGATACCCTGTGGATTGGGGACAGGGAGGAGGGAAATGGGAATATGAACACAATATTTGCTCATACAATATATCTAATTTTGGACAATAAAGATAAAAGAAAAAAAAAGATATTGGGATTATTAGCACAGTGAAAAAAAGCAAAGGGAGAAAATCATCAAAGCAGTAGTAGAAGTGACTTCTCTGAACTTCCATCAGGCTGACGTGTGCTGTAAGCTGGAAGAGGGTTGGAGAGGGTCACACAGAATGAAAGGAGATGAGAATTACATACGGGCATCAAGGGTAAGATAAGCAGGGAAAAAAGGTCTCAGAGAGAAAAGAAAGCATAAAATTTAGATCAATTTAGATCATCCTTCTTGCCAGGAAACTACAAGGCTCAAGATTCTGAAGAATTATTTGCAATTTAAAATATGATCCCATTTAAGATAAATGCTCAGATATGATGAACTGGCAATCCTGAGACAGGGAGATAAATACTCGGGTTCCTCCTGAGACAGGCAGATAAATACTCGGGTTCCTCCTGAGACAGGCAGATAAGTACTCGGGTTCCTCCTGAGACAGGCAGATAAGTACTCGGGTTCCTCCTGAGACAGGCAGATAAGTACTCGGGTTCCTCCTGAGACAGGCAGATAAGTACTCGGGTTCCTCCTGAGACAGGCAGATAAATACTCGGGTTCCTCCTGAGACAGGCAGATAAGTACTCGGGTTCTTCCTGAGACAGGGAGATAAATTCCTGCACGATTTAATCTAGAACCACGGCCTTCTATAATACCAACTTGATGATGATCCTGCAATTTCTATCTACTGACCCAACTGGCACATCAAGTTCTAGAGTCTAAATGTGGACCCCAATGCCTACCCGCCACCTGCAGTTAGTTTGTGATTAATACACGTCTTGGAATGGACATGACCAGACACTTGCCCAGTTCCTCTCCTCCTTGGTCTTACTTCTTTCAGCCAATTACCACCACATTCTTCTTTACTGCTTAGCCCCAAGCCTTGAATTATGTTTGGTGGCCTTTCCTCTCTCACACCAAAAACAAGTCTATATCTAATCCCCTTGGCTCCACCTCTCCCAGCTTGGCCCCAGTCCTTACCACGGCTGGCCTGAGGATGTGGTAGTGCCACACGTGGCCGGGCTCCTTCTGTGCACCCAGGCCAGCTCTCATCCCTCCTCCTCTCCAGCTTGCTTCATGATTTCCCCTCTGCCTCAGGGAGTGAAGCGAGGTCCTCACAGCGATTTTAGAATTCTTTTCCCATCACCCACTGAATGCATTTTGAACTAAATTTCAGTGTGTTGGGGAGGTCGAGGACCCCTGCCCCCCTGCGGTTAGCCCAAGTCTCGCCAGCCAGCAGGAGAAAGGGCTCCATCGGGGAGAGGTGAGGAGACGGTTGGACAGACACACATGACCAGGAGATATGTTGGGCAAATCTCAAATTTTATTCCAGTATCCAAAACCCTTTTATAACCGAGGCTGCATTGTTTAGCCTATTCCTCTCAAAACAAAACTCAGCCAGCAGGAACAAAGCTTATTAGCATTAACAAACAGGATCAAGGCTTATCAGCCATCATCCCTGCCTCCTGGGAACAAAGGCATGCTGGGATCAAAGGCCTGTGACACCACACCCGAACTAGGGCCAAAGGCCACCAAGTCCGGCCCCATTTCATAGTCTAAAACTTAGCCGAAGGTCACTCAGTTAGGCTGGGACCCAACACCTGTGCATTCTGTTCTTGACACACCACTCTCCTAGGCACTCCAGGCTCGTTTCCACCTCGGCCCCTGGCATATGCTGGCCCTTGCTTGGCCTGACCTGTCTTCTTCCAGAAATCCTCTCATCATGCTCCTCCTCATGGCTCCTGGGTTAAGGGTTAAGGTTAGTTCACTCCTCAAAGGTCATAGTCCTAACAGTGATGCATCTAACATTGCCATTCAACTTTTTTTTGGGGGGGGGCTTATTTTATTTATTTATATATTTTTAAAACTGATTGTTAATATTTAGACACATTGTATGAGCAAATCTTATAATGTACCCCCATTTCCCTCCTCCTTATCCCCATTCTGCTTCAGGCCCTCCTCAGTGAGATTGCTGGACCAGACCACAGGAAGAGGGGGTTATGAATTGTACAAGAAGTAGCCAGTTTTTTCTTAGTGTGTTGTTGCTGAGGGGGGCAATGTCTCTGGATATTCTCCCCATCATGGCTCTTACAATCTTTCCGCCCCCTCTTCTACTCAGTTCCTTGAGTTATGTTGAGTGAGTTTTAAGTCTACTTTACTGTTGAAATCTTAAGAGTCTCTGCTTTGGACTATTTTGGGTATCCTTGGTGTCTGTCTCCATTATCCTTTCACAGGTTATCTGGCTTGCTGTGGAGGCAGCTCTCTTGCTCATCTTTCCACTTCTTCAAAGTTTTCTTTTGGGCCCTAGATGATGAGTTAGGGGTGGTTCATCTCCTGCCTGGGTGTCAGCCATCATCTCAGGTCCTGTTGGTGGACTTGGGTTGTCCATGGTTCTCGCTGCCTTCTGACAAATACAATCTCCAACAGAGAGTGATATCAGTCTAGGTTCACTGAGACAAACATTGTTAATTTGGCAAGATTCTAATGGGCTGTAGCTTCTCTGTAGATCTCTGGTTATGTCATTCTTCTTAACGTTTATTTCTTATCACCTTATAACCGAGCAGTATACCACATGTGGGCCATTCTATCTGTGCTGTTCATCCTGTCTCTTCCACACTAGACTAGAAACTCCAAGGAGGTATGTTTGTCTCCTTGTTCTCCTCCAGCATCTTCGGCTGCCCCTACCATAGCAAGTACTTCAAACACATTTCTTTTATATTCTCATTTATTATTTTGTGAGGAGAGAGAAAGAGAGAATGGGCCCGCCAGAGCCTCCTGCCACTGCAAATGAACTCCAGATGCATGTGCCACTTTGTGCATCTGGGTACTGGGGAATTGGACCAAAGCAGTCAGGCTTTACAAGCAAGCATCTTTAACCACCAAGCCATCTCTCCAGCCCCCATAGACAGTTGTTATAGAAGAAAATGAAAAAAAATTGAGCCCTTTTTTGCATGTGTATGTGCTTGAGGGGTGTGTGTGTGTGTGTTTGTGTGTGTGTGTGTAGGGGTACGTGTGTGTATGGGTATGTGTGTGTATAGGTACATGTGTGTGTGTAAAGGTACATATGCATTTGTATAGGTACATGTGTGTATAAAGGTACATATGTGTGTATAGGTACATGTGTGTGTAAAGGTACATATATGTGTGTATAGGTACATGTGTGTGTGTGTAAAGGTACATATGTGTGTATAGGTACATGTATGTGTAAAGGTACATATGTGTGTGTATAGGTACATGTGTGTGTGTAAAGGTACATATGTGTGTGTTTAGGTACTTGTGTGTGTGTGTGTAGGGATACGTGTGTGTATGGGTACATATGTGTATGGGTACATGTGCGTATAGGTACACTTGTGTGTGTGTGTGTGTGTGTGCATGTGCACATGTGTGGAGGAAAGAGGCTGAAGTTGGGTGTCTTCCTCTCTACCTTTTGTTTTGAGAGTGCCTCTCACTGACCCTGGGCCTTACCAATTTGGTTAAGATAGCTAGCTTTGCAGCCCTGGGAATCTTCTGTATTTATTTATTCATTTATTGGTATGTGAGTGTGATATGTATATGTGTTGTTCATATGCATTCATTGTGTGTGTATGGGGGGGCATCCACATGCCATATGGCACATGTGGAGATCAGAGAACAATTTCCTGAGAACTGGTCCCTTCCTTTCCCCATGGTCTCTCTCACTGTTCACCACCATGTTGGCCAGTCTCGCTGGCCTGCAAACTTTGGGTGATTCTCCTGTCTCCATCTCCCTTCTAGCCCTGGGTGTGCTCAGATAAAACACTTGATAGAGTCTCTGGATTTTAGGTGAGGTTTAGAGGTCCAAACTCAGTTGCTCACACTGGTGGGGTAAGTGATTCATCCATTGAGCAATTTCCCTAACCAAAATTGTTACTGTTTTTAATAGAGAAGGATTTATGTATTTATCTAGCAACATTGTTTATGGCTATCTCCTCCTAGGTTTCTGCCGGCAATGTAAGGGTTAGAATTGGGGGTCTATTTTGTTCACAAATTTACAGGGTCAGAAGAAGCAAAGCATTTGCTTTGGGCACCACATTCATTTGGGGTGGGTAGAGGTAGATGGTCAGGAATTCCAGAGGACGAGCAATCAAGATAATATATTTTAATGAGATATTTTAAAAAGTCAACATAAAAGCAAATATCTATGAAAAATGACACACCACATTTTTAAGTGAAGATGAACTCCCTAACACGGATCTTCTTTCTCCTCAGTTGGAGGTTTGGCTTTTTGGTGCTGATATTATGGCCCAGATGCCTGAGAAACATTAGTCCGTGGAAGGCCTGCAAGGAGAACAGGGAAAGAGAAACCATCCCTTGTTAATGGTCAGGCACTAGCTAGTGCTTTATAGATTTGATCATTTATTTAAAACCTTTCCTCACCCAATGCATAGTTATCATGAGCCCCACTGTCCAGGCACAGAAACAGAGGTTGAGAGGGACAGAAAGCTTGTGTGAATCCATATGCCAAGCCAGTGCCAGAGCAGGGCTTGATGGTGGCTTTGTGGGACCTTTTGTGAGCAGGAAGTCTGATGGCCTGCAAGGCACAAGGAGACGATCCAGGAAAAAGGAATCTAAGCAATTCCTTTTATTATTATAGAGCAAGTTCACACGGACACCAAAATAAATCATGAAAACATAGGGGGAAAAAAAACAGATGTCATGATCCAAACACCAGGCTGCAGAAATGAATGTGGAATGGTTTTTTGAAGCATGTTAAACATATGGAACAAGTTACAAGATAGGCTATTGTAGGGCTTTGATTTTTAATAGTACTATTGCCTTAAGACTAAGGTATAGTGTAAAAGGAAGGAAAATAGAGGAAAGAGAGAAACTACCCTACCTTCTATATAGCAGAAACAGGGTGCTTTAATGAAGATTTTAAGTCATGATAGGTTTTAGACCCTCTTTCATAATGAGAACTTCTTTGTGACTTCCTACAGGAACACAAACAGCCCGAGTAGCTTTGTGTATACATGTTGGTGGGGTTCACTTTGGCAATCACTGGTGGAAATCACATGCAAGTATATTTCTAGAATACGGCACTGACCTTAGCCACACAAACTCTTTGGTATCTCTTAATAGGAATGCAAGAGTCAAGGAATTCTGGGACCAAGTTTCTCTCCTACTTCTTCAGTTAAGCATCTGCCTATGGGAGAAAACCTTGAATTAATAAATAACAGTAGTTTTAATACTTGACCTCACCATCAATGACCGTCCAACGTGGAGGTTCAGAGAGGGCTGAGAACATAACCCGGATGATCCCACTGAAAACACTCTCTGCTTTCAGTCAGCTCTGTGACCTTGGCCAAGACAAGTCACTTTTCTGGACCTTGACATTTTTGTTTCTTCTCCTTCTAGAATTTTTCTATCATATGCGTGAGATGAAATTAATTAGTTTTTAGATAGCGTTTTATTCATTCATTTGCTAAACACATAGAAGTGTAATGATCATTCACTTTCATTTCAGGCTAAAATCAGGTGTAGCCAATCCAGATTGCCCTGCCAAGGTCTTGGAGTTTCTAGTCTAGTGGGAAGAAAAATACATCAATCAAAAATCATTAAAATGAAAGAAACATTAAAAATGTAATAACTTCAAAGGGAAGAAGTGCTCTGAGGCATATGGACATTTAAAAGGAGGAATTGAGTTAGTTCACCATGCACAAGGGATGTTTTAGAAAAAGATGCTTAACAAACACTATTTCTTACAAAACTAGTTTTGTTGAGTCTCGGAAAAACAAAACCTTTTTTTGCTCTTTACAACAGGGAGAAAAATGATTTTTGTAACACTTTATATGAGAACCTTTTGTAGCTAGAAACCCAATTTTGTTAGGAATAACCAAGCTTCCAAGGCTAATGGATGGATGGAATTCTTATAAGAAATTTGATTATATCTTTCCATGGAAGGTTTAGGATTTAGAGAATAGTAAGATGTTAGGAAGTGCGTGAGATGCCAGGCAGTGTAAAAACACGCCTCTCTTGTGATCCTTCAAGGTTTGTCTGAATCAAGCCTGTGGGAGTCATTGGAATTAAGGTCAAGTTCAATAAAATTTCTGTGGGCCCACTGGGTCTAGCAAACACCTGAGTTATACTACATTTAATTAATGTTAAATTAAGTAGAAGACGGTCAAGAAGGCAGTTGGCCATACTGTTTTTGTTAACTAAAATGGTATTTTGGATGACTGTCAAATCCTTTTACCCTTTATTTAGGGGGGATCAGTGTACCTTGAGGTGACATCTCTTATTTGTCTGTCTTTCCACAGCACCTGGCAGAAGTCTGCTCTTAACAACTTATACCTGCAAGTTGGGGAGGCTTGACACTATTGGGACCATCCCTTAGGTGTTATGGGTAAACTGAGGTGCAGGTAAACTGAGGCAAGGCACAATCAATATAGTTACAAAGGAGAGTCATTAATAAAAAGAGAACCGGCAGTGGGGACCGTCCTGTGCCACCTGAGTAGGCTTATGGCAAGGAGCCGCCCTGAGTCCAGCATGTTTTAAAGACAAAAACCCATTCATCATTCTTAGGTTGTAACATACAATGTTTCCTAGCAAGGCAAGTAGTATAACAATGGGTACAAAGTCAGCGTGACTTGGTCACCATGGTGGTCTTCATGGTATTGCCAGCAGGATCCCTATATTCTGATTCTTTATTCTTTTGAATCATCAACCATATCCACATTTGTGTCTGCCTGGAACTTCTTAACTCCCAAGATGGAGAGGAAACTGCAGGCTTGGGCTTTTGACACCTCTTTCATTAGAGTCAACCTATCTTATTCTCATCAGCCCATGTTATAGGGATGTGGGGATATAGAGACAAACCCTTGTTGCTCTTCAGACAGACAGTACTAAGTGTTAAAATACTTTTTACAAGGTTCCCACAAGACCAAGCTCTGGTGACTCACAGCAATGACCTGGAACACAGCTTTTCCCTCTTCCTTAATCCTCTCCCTTCTCTGCTTCCTACTTCTTGGAGATATTCCTTAAACCCGCTCTCTACACGCAAGACCTCCTTGTCTCTGAATCTGCATTTGGCAGAAGCCAGAAGAAGGCTAAGGTGAGATCAGTGTGTATTTAACAGCTTCCTGTCTTCGTGTCTCTTGATTTGACAAGTGCTTTGGAACTCCTAAAGTAATCGCTACATCTCATTCTGAAGTAACTTTGAGGGTTAGCATTCTTACAATTCTTCTGCACATGATTGAAGTGAGAAAGTGACTGGCAAGCTTTGCAGTGACACACACACACACACACACACACACACACACACACACACACACACTGCCAACACAGAGCTGAACCTAATTCTTCCATTCTGTATGACCTTTATGGGATGTCTCTACAGTGTGCTCTTCCTGGCCTGGCCATGGATACACTGCTTCTCCCCTCCAGCCTCAGCCTCTGTGCCATTCTGGGCTTTTTCTCAGTGGATCCAGAAAACAAGATCCTGATTTGCTCAAGTGCCTGAACTACAGAGGACTGGTTGAGGACACTGGGGATGGTTCTTCTTAGCCCAGAAGCCCAACGCCCCAGCTCTTCATCCTTCAAAGCAGAAATGAGATCACCTCAGCCTTCTCTCTTTCCACTCTTCAAGTTCCCACAGCTGGAGACTCTAGGGAGCAGATACACAAAGATTGCCTTAAATTCTACCTGGTGAAGCCTGTTTGCAACCCCAGTATTCAGGAGGCTGCAGCAGGAGGATTGTGAGTTAGCAGCTAGCCTGGGCTACAAAAGGAAACTTTATTATAAAAGTATAAGTATGTCTATGATGGTTAATATTGATTGTCAACTTGAGAGGATCAAGAATCACCTAGAAGTCAAACCCTGAGCTTGTTGGTGAAGACGATTGGGTTAATGGATGTGGGAAGACCCATCCTAAATGTGGACAGCTCCATTGCACGGGCTGGGGTCCTGCACACTGCGTAGAGAAGTGAGCTGAGGAGCAGCAATCTCTCTGTTTCTTGACAATGGAATGTAACCTGCCACCATTCCTTCCCTGTCATGATGGACTGGATTCCACACAACTACAAACCAAAAATAAACACATTCTTCCCTGCATTTTTGGTCAGGCATTTTGTCACATCAACAATAAGTGTAACTAATACAATGCCTTAGTGTTTTCCTCATGATTCCCTCTGCTTGGTAAGTGTTGAAAGGTTGTGGCTGGAGCTAGATATTAAATCACATATATGGTTTATCTCAAGGCTGTAGGTCAGCGGACACTCCTTAGTTTTTTTTGAAGTATATTGATTCCCACACAGACTATGAGCAGATGTTAAATTATTCTTTAATCACAGGCAGAAAATAGCTCTGTAGAAATGGTCTGATTTCTGAAAATGATCCATAAATATGTCCTTAACTTTAAATAAGCAATAGAGACATAGAGGAAAATCACTGACCTATAAGCTCATAAATTAATGTTGCTTCCCTTAAAAATTTTTCGTTTTACTCAGCCTGTTACAGTCCAATAAAACAGCACTCCTCAGTTTATTTGTTTTATATGTATCTGTATCTATGTTATTGTAGTCAGCTTTGTCCTTGCTGTAACAAAGAACCCAACCAAAAGCAGCTTGTGTAGAAAAAGCGGCTTGTGGAAGGAGTGGCTTATAGATTAAGGAGAAGCTCCATGATGGTAGGGAAAACTGTGGCATGAGCAGAGGGTGGACATCACCTCCACCATAGCACTGCAAACAGCGGCAGGAAGGTGTGCCAAACACTGGCAAGGAGAGGCTGGCTTATAACCCCCATAAGCTTGCCCCCAACAACACATCTCCAATACACTTTTCTAAAACTACCGTAAGGTGGGACTCAAACATTCAGAATATATATTTGTGAGTGACACCTGGAACAAACCACCACAATCTGCTCCTGGCCCCCACAAACCAATCATCATACATGATGCAAATTGCAATGCATTCAGCTCAACTTTGAAAATCCCCACAGTTTTTATCCATTCCAATGATATACAAACATTTCATAATCCAAAGTCTTTCAATTGAGCCATAATACAAGAACAATACCAACAACAACAAAAACCCCGTAACAGCACAGAACAAATTCATACTGTAAAACATAGTATTGGGCATGGCAAAAACAGATTGAACCAATACAAGATTTAAGACAAACAGGGAAAATATCAAACTTTAACCCCAAGTCCAATGATTCTCTCTGGAGTTCCAATTCCACCCCTCCAGCTTGGAAGTCCGGGAAAACTGCATCTGGTGCTGGCAACTCTCCTTGGCAGCATCCCATAGTCCTGGCATTTCACTGGGTCTCTACTGCAACCCAGGATTCATCCTCATGACTCCATTGGGTCTCCATGCAGGTAATCCAACACACCTGCTTCACACAGCCCGTGGCCATTTACAAAAACAAAACCAAGTTGCAAATCCAATGACCCTCTCTTCCTGCATTTGTTATGCTCCATAGTAACAGTTGGCCTATCAACTTGTTAATACATGGAGGAACAAAGCCAACTTTGAAGGGCAGGAAACCTCCTTCAGCATTCAGGCCCCTTACTTAAAGAGTCCACATTCTTCCTGGTGTCCCCATGCAGATCACCTGGCCCAATCTCAATGGTTGTCATCTCTCAAACAGTTGCAGCTGAATGGGCAGCAGTTTCAGCCCAGTGATTTCATTTCTTTCTGTGCCATCTCTACCTGCTCACACCAGTCCATTTCCACACAACACAACCCTTCATCAGTTCTTAGGACACAGGCAAGCAGAAGGCAGCAAGCCTCTCACACAAACTGCCTCCAGATAAGTGCTGAAAAAGTTCCTTTTCATCTCCACAAGCCAAACCTCACAGTCCATAGTTTTTATTACATTCAGGTCTTTCTAACTCTGACCAGAATGTTCCATGAAGCTGTACTTATAGCACTGCAAGGTTCTTAGGCTGAGGTTTCAAATCTGTCCACATTCCTCCTGCAAATCAGTTCCAAAAGGTCAAAGCCACAGAACCAGGGTTCTAGTAATGACAGATCTACTTTCTGGTATTAATTAAAGCCATTGTGATTAACTTCTCTTGTTGCTGTGCAGAAAGAACCCAACCAAAAAAGCTTGTGGAAGGAATGGGTTTATTTTGGTTTACAGACTGGAGGGGAAACTCCATCATGGAAGGGAAAATGATGGCATGAACATAGGGGTGGACATCACTTCTGCCACAGCCCTGTAAACAGTGGCAGGAAGGTGTGCCAAACACTGGCAAGGGGAAGCTGGCTATAACCCTCATAAGCCCGCCCCCAACAACACACCTCCAACAAGGTTCCAATTCCCCAAACTGCCATCAGCTGGGAATCAAGCAATGAGAATATATGTTTGTGGGGGACACTTGGATCAAACTATAACATATCTCTATTTATATCTGTATCATCTATCTCTATCTACAGCATGAGAAATAATTGTGACAGGTTGAGTAATGAGGAACTAAGTCTTCATCATTTCATTAAAACAGAGATGATGTAATGCATATATAAGGATTTCCTGAAGGTTGTTTTGGGCTTTTTAAACAGATTGTTTTGTTTTTGTTTTTGTTTTTATTTTGTTTTGGCATGATATGATTGTATTATGTGCAACTCAGTTACATATAACTACAAAATATTTTTGGGTTCCTGGAAGAAAAGCAAAAAAGACTAATAAATGTGTTTGGCTGATAAAAGAAAAACAATTCCTTTGCCTGTGTGTACACAATGGGGTGTGGCCTGTGTGGCACATGCATTTGCCCATAATGTGCCCCGTGCACTCACCTGGCTGGAGGGGAACGCTGAGTGTCCTGCCCACTGCTCTCCCATTCATTCTTACCTGAGTCAGTTGTTCACCGATCCCAGAGTCTGATGTTTCCATGAGCACTCGTGATTCTTTGATGGCCACTCCTGTTGTTCCCTTCTTGTTGCTGGATAAAACACCTCACCAAAAGCAGCTGATGGGAGGAAAGGATTTATTTTGGCTTACCGTCTCAAAGTGAAGCTTCATGGTGGTAGGGGACAGCATGGCATGAGCAGAAGCCGCACATCACCTCTGCCACAGCAGGGGAAAGCAACAACAGGAGGGGAGTAAGCAGAACTCTGGCTGAGGGGAGCCGGCTATGACACCCCTTAGCCTGCCACTAATAACGTACACCTCCAGCAAGATTCCAACACCCAAAATTCCATCAGCTTGGGACCAAACATTCAAAACACATGTGTCTATGATTTAAGCAACCACAGCTCCCCACAGGACTGCATGGCCATGCCCAGCTGTTTATGTGTGTCCTGGGAATCTCACTCGAGTGGTTCTCAGGTCTCCTCAGGCCCCATGCTTGCACAGGAAGTGTTCCTAAGTATGGGGCTATCTCTCTAGCCCTGTTCCTTCCCTTTTTTAAGGATTGAGAAGTAAGGGGCCGGAGAAATGACTCGGTTGATACAGTGCTTTCTGTGCACAGCATGAGGACTTGAGTCTGGATCCGAAGCACACATTTAAAGGTTGGGTGTGTTGGGCTGGAGAGATGGCTCAGCAGTTGGGGCACTTGCCTCCAGTGCCTGGGGCCCTGGGTTTGATTCCCCAGGTCTCACGTGGGCCAGGCCCACAAGATGGTGGCCCTGGTGCTCTCTCTCTCTCTCTCTCTCTCTCTCTCTCTCTCTCTCTCTCTCTCTCTCTCCTTGTAAATGAATAAATAATGAATAAATAAAATATTTTAAAAAATAAAATAAAGATTGGGTGTGGCTGCATGCACCTGTCATCACAGCCCTGGGCAGGGAGAGTGCTGAGGATAACTGGTTTAGCCAAATCAATGAATTCCAGGTCCAGTGTGAGACCCTTGAGAAAGACATTCCAAGGTTGACCTCTGGCCTCCATATTCATGGGAGCACACTGGTTCAAACACGCCTAAGAACATACGTTCACATACACGTCACACACATACCCAGATGCAACAAAGAACTGAGAAATAGGAAGAGTTGCTATAGGAGACACTAGGAGGTCACTTTGTACCACATCAAGAACTCTCTGGACATTGACTTAAAAAATTCAAACATGGCCTGGAGAGATGGCGTAGAGGTTAAGGCGGTTGCCTACAAAGCAGAAGGACCAGAGTTTGAGTTCCCAGTGCCCATGTAAAGATGTTCAAGGTGGTGCATGCATCTGGAGTTCGTTTGCAGTGGCTGGAGGCCCTGGAGCTCCCGCTCTCTCTCTCTCTCTGTCTATCTCTTTTCTCTTTCTCTCTCTCACACACAAACACACATACACTCACAAACAAAATAAAATAAAAATATTTTAAAAATTCAAACGTGTATTTGAATACATATATGCCTTCGGTAATGTGTCTGTGCTGTTCCTGTCACACAGAAAACCTCTGGTTTCAGGCCCTACAGGATTTTAAGAGGAAAAAGATTTTAAACTACAGTTATACCCTCAGGGTATTATTCATCTGATTTGTTTAGGAAGTCTAAAACTCTGCTTTCTTAATGGATCAATCTTCTGGCTTCTAATTTTCTAAAGTTTAAAGCTTATATTTCACAAAGACCCTATTTGTGATTAAAAAATGTTCTTCCTCCATTGGCAAAGAACAAAAACAAAACCATAAAAAGGAAACAGAGGCTCTGGGAAATGTGTAGGTCATAAATTCTTTATATTAGTGTCTTGATTCAAAATACATTTGTAGCATATGGCATTTTGCATCAATAGTAAAGGGAAATGGTTATGCAGATACTATATCATATATATCCATAAAACTCTAGTGGCATATAACTACATATGATTATATTTAATTCTCCACCTACAAAACTATACATATGTGTAACACTATATGTAGGCTTGCACTCACAGGTATTTTAGCAAGCTTATGAGAGAATGCTTCTTTGGGAAGAGAATCCTCTGGCGGCTTGAGTGAGGGAAAGTGATGGGGACAGAGAAGCAGGAATCAAAAGGAAAGCCTGGCATCACCATGATGACCACAGGTCCATGTGGAGCCACCAAGGGCCACAGCAGTCCATCCCTCATGCCGGGTGGCCTGTGTGGTGTTATTTGGACAGTGTGATAAACTTCTATATCTCCACAACTCCAACGGGGGGAGAAGTGGGATGACATTCATTTCCCAGTGAGCTCTCTTCTTCCATCTGGTACTTTGACATGGGGGAGGAAACCCAAGAATTCCATAGATGAGTTTGTTTGGTCTTAAGGATGAAACCAGCAGATCCATCGTAGGTCTCAGAGTCAGTGTCTAAGATTAAGACAGTGGCCGAAGGACTGGGAATGAGAACAGGATGAGAAGCAGTGTTTGATACAACATAGCATTCATATTTTAATAATATACAATATGTCTTCAAATCTCTGCATGTATATGAAGAGGCATGTAGAAGCATTTGTAAAACACAATATAAACTATGCTTAGCTTTGGAGTGAGTACTTATGTTTACCAAGAACCAATACGATGTCTTCAAACAGTAATAAAGATATGTTCAAAACACCCAATTTAGGAAGCTAAAGAAAACTCTGCTGAGAGAGTTTCTCTTACCCTTTTCTGTCTTGGGTAAAACACTGGCAGGAAACTGCTTTCCCAGAAATCAACAGGGTGATCTTGTGAAACGTGTCAAGAGACTAGGAAGAGATGCCTCCCCAGAGCAGAGCAAAAGATGTTCATATCTGAAAGAGCTCCCTCCAGCCAGGCTGCTGAAGAGTAAATACCTGGATCCGCGGGCTGCACCACACTGGAGAGGTGGATCGATAAACACAAATGGAGAGCTGAGAGTGGAGCGAGGTCTGTTGAGCAAACAAGAATACAAGTGCTAAGCCCTAAATACATTTTCCAGATGCATTAGGAAGAGGCTGATATAGGAAGGACATTACATTACAATTACATTCTAGAAGTCTACTATGTAAGGTATCAGATTTGAATTATTAGACTTTCAGCATGGTGGCTTATGCCTGCGACCCTACCACTTGGGAGGTCAAATTGGAGGAATGTGAATTCAAGGCCCACATGGGCTATGTAGTGAGATACTGTCTCAAAGAAACCAATGTAAATCAATAAATAAACTCGGGACAACATACTTATAGACAGGAAGTCATTATGTAATAAAATATCCAAAGTTAGTTATTTCAAGGATAAGGTGGAGTTCTGGAAGTACCCAGAAAAGTTTCAAATGGAGAAAGGGAATCTTCATGGGAAAGTAATCTCTTGGGACACTGTGGCACAAACTTGTAATCCCAGCTCTTGGGAGATTGAGGCAGGAGGATTAGGAGTTGGAAGTCAGCCTGGGCTATAAAGTGACATCCTGTCTCAAAACAACCAACCACCCACCCCCTAAAAAAGCCCAGAGGTGATAAAAATACTTTAAGGAGAGGCCTGTGGAGATAGCTCAGTTGGTATAGTACTTACCTTTCAAGCATAAGGACCTGAGTTGGATGCCAAGAATCCATGTAAAACCTAGTTATGGTGGGACACCCTGTAATCCCAGTGCTGAGGTGGAGACAGGAGGATTCCTAGGACTCACTGGCTTGACAGTCTAGTCTTACTTGGCAAGTTCCCAGCCAGAGAGAAACCAAGTCTCAACATTGGGAATTTGGCTTTCTTCTGCCTCAGTACTGAAAGCTAATTCTTGTCTCAGGCACCCAAGAGCCATCTAAGTGACTGATTATGACAGGCTTTTCATTCTTACTGTGCTTGTGCACGGACTCTGCCTTCCTCTGGTAGTGAGTGCTTTCATTCATTAACTCTGAGCTTGACCCTGTGTCTACTTGGGCCAAGATGACTTTGTAAGTTGACTCAAATAGAGGCTTTGATATATACTTGTCCCTTCCCAATCTCTCTGTCCTCCAGGACTGCCTGGAAATAACCCTTAAGCAAGGCTGTGAACATGCCTAGGCTTTCCTATAAGAAAGATATGTCCAAGGGAGAGACACAAGGAAGACCTTAATGGTCCCAGCTGAAGCTAGCTTAGACAACCTGTCATCAACGAATGACACATTAAAGAAGCTATCTCAGATTATGTCACCTACCCTCCATGCTTGAATGAACCCTTATGAGACAGATCTGTCATGCTGACCCATAGAGTGAACCATTATAAACACCTGTTGTTTTAGGCCAGGGAGTCTTAGAGTGAGCATGCCATGTAACAGTGGTGAACTGATTCAGGGTCCCTACTCACGAGATTTTGGTTGCATTTATGACATACTTTTCTTGGAAGAAAGGAGCCCATCAGAAGAGCTTGAGTAGTTACAAACTCAACAATATGTTAAACATACTTTAAAAAAGTATTTGTTAGCATACAAAGAAGTAGGTTTAATTATTGGTGTTTTCAAACAATTCTCTCCAGTTCCATCCATTTCCCTGCCATTATAACTTCAATTTTCTTTATGACCGAGTAAAACTCCATTGTGTACACTATGATATTTTCATTACCCAGTCATCATTTGATGGATATTTAGGTCAATTTCATTTCCTTGCTATTGTGAATAGAGCATCAGTGAATATGGATGTGCAAGTATCTCCTTGGTTGGATATATGCCTGGAAGTGGTACAGCTGGGTCATATGGCAGTTCAATCTTCCACATTGATTTCCATAGTGCCCGTACCAGTTTCAATTCCTACCAACAGTGAATAAGGCTTCCCTTCTTCCCATGCCCTCACTGGCATTACTGGCATTAGTTTTCTAGATGATAGCTATTCTGACTGAATTTCAAGATGAACTCTCAGATTGGTTTTAATTTGCATTTCCTTGATGGCTAAGGATGCGGAATATTTAAAAATATTTATTTAAGAGATACAGGGACAGATGTATGTGTGTGAGAGAGAGGGAGGAAGAGAGAGGGAGGGAGGGAGGGAGAGAGAGAGAGAGAGAGAGAGAGAGAGAGAGAGAGAGAGAGAGAGAGAGAGAGAGGAGTTTGGGCACACCACAGCTTCTAGCTGCCGCAAACAAATTCCAGATCCATGCACCACTTTGTGCATTTAGCATTACGTGGGTACTGGATAATTGAATCCAGACTGTCAGGCTGTGCAAGCAAGCAACTCCAGCCACAATATATGTGTGTGTGTATATATATATATATATATATATATATATATATATATATTTTTTTTTTTTTTTTCTAGATAGGTTCTTGCTGCAGCCCAGGATGACCTGGAATTCACTATACAGTCTCAGGGTAGCCTCGAACTCATGGTGATCCTCCTACCTCTGCCTTCTGAGTGCTGTGATTAAAATATCTGCTTGCAATTTGTGTGTTTCTTCTTTTAAGAATTGTTTGATCACGTCATTAGCCCATTTATTGCCTGACAGGTGTTTGTTTGTTTGTTTCTGTTTGTTTGTTTATTTGTGTGTGCATTTAGTTTGTGCCATTTGTCTGAGGAACAGCTGGCAAAAACTTTCTCTCATTCTGTAGATTTCCTGTCTGCTCTGCTGACAGTTTTCTTTGCTGTGAAGAAACCTTTTAATTTCATATGGCCTTATTTGTTGATTTGTCTGGCTATTTCCTAGGCTGCTAGAGTCCCCTTAAAAGTTCTTACCTGTACCTATAAGTTCTGCTCAATTGCCTGTATTTTCCTCTAGTATTTTCAGTCCTTCTGGTTCTATATACATGGCATTGATGCATTTTGATTTGATCTTTCTATAAGGTGAAAGGTGCAGACTTAGCTTTCTTCATTTCCAGGTGGATATCCAGTCTTCCCAACACCATCTGTTTGATAGGCTTTCTTTTTTTCCTGTGTATGTTTTTGAGGCCTTTGTTGAAAATTGGGATAGGAATTGTATTGAACCTATAGATTTCATAGTATTGATTTTACCAATCCAGGAGCATGGAAGGTCTCCCCATCTTCTGGTCTCTTCTTTTCATTCTTTGTTAGGTTTCTTAATGTTTTCTTTGCAGAAGTCTTTCACATCCTTGGCGAGACTTATTCCTGAAAACTTTATTTTTGGGGGAGCTATTGTGAATAGGATGTTTTCCCCAAGTTCTTTCTTTCTTTTTAAAAATATTTTATTTATTCGTTTTCAACGAGAGAGAGAGAGAGAGAGAGAGAGAGAGAGAGAGAGAGAGAGAGAGAGAGAGAGAGAGAGAGAGAGCACCATGGCCACCACCTTGTGGGTCTGGCTTCTGTGGGTCCTGGGGAATTGAACCCAGGGCCTTAGGCACTGTAAGCAAGTGCCTTAATCGCTGAGCCATCTCTCCAGTCCTCCCAAGTTCTTTCTAGGAAAGTTCATTGTTGGAATATATGAGTGCTACTGATTTTTGTGTGTCGATTTTATATCCTTCAACTTTGCTGAAAGTGTTTATTCAATCTAAGAGTTTTCTGGTGGAATGTATAGGGTCACTTAAATATAGAATCACGCCATCTACAATTAGAGTTAGTTTCATTTCTTCCTTTCTGATTTTTATACCTTTTTATGTCTTCTTGTCTCATTGCTCTAGCCAAGACTTTGTGACCTATGTCGAGTAAGAAGGAGACAGTGAAATGGATAAATTTCTAAATGCATATGACCTATCAAAATCCCTTATAATATTCCAGATTCCGGATACTATTCCTGTGGGTTTGTCATGTATAGTCTGTATTATTTTGAGATATGTTCTGTTGTTCTGTCTGCTCCTCATTTCTTCAGAATGTTCATGATTAAACTTTGTCAAATGTTTTCTCTGCATCTGAAGAGATGATTATATAATTTCTGCCCTTTAGCTTTTTTATATGGTGGGTCACTGCATGAAATCTGTAGATTCCTTTTGGCAATATAGCTATTATGTTTATCGATTTGCATAGGTTGAACCAAGCTTCCATCTCTAGCTGAAACCTTCTTGGTCGTGATGTACAGTCTTAGTAAATGCATTTTTTGAATTCTGTTTGCAAAAATTTTTGTTGAGCATATTTGCATTTATGTTCATGCGGGAAACTGGTCTGTAATTTTGTGTGTGTTTATATGTCTTTATCTGGTTTTGGTATCAGGGTAATACTAGCTTCATGGAATGAGTTTGGTCATAATCTTTCCCTTTATATTTTGTGGGACAGTTTGAAGGGTGTTGATATTAGGTTGTCCATAAGAGTTTCACAGAATTCAGCAGTATATCCATCTGGACCCGGGCTTTTCTTTGTGGAGAGGCTACTGTTTACTGTTCCAATCTCATTGTTCATTATGGGACTCTTTAAATTAGTTTTATCATCTGGCTTTAATTTTGATAGATCATATGCATTTAGAAATTTATCCATTTCATCTAGGCTTTCAAACTTTTTGGGATATAAACTTTTATTTCTAATGATCTGAATTTCATTGGGGTCTGTTTGTAATAACTCCATTTAATCTCTAATTTTATTTATGGGTCTTTCCTTTCTTTTGGTTAGTTTGGGTAAGGTGTTGTCAATCTTGTTGACTTTTTAATTTTTTAAAATTAATTGATTGATTTGAGAGAGAATGAGAGAAAGAGGCTGAGAGAATGGGAACATCAGGACCTCCAGTCACTGCAAACGAACTACAGACACATGTGTCTGTCACCTTGTGCATCTGGCTTTACATAGGTCCTGGGGAATCGAACACTGGTCCTTCTGCTTTGCTGACAAACACCTTTACCACTAATCCATCTCCCCAGCCCAATCTTGTTAACTTTCTAAAAGAACCCATCCTTTAATTGGCTGATGTTGTGTATTGTTCTTTTCATCTCTATTTCATTATTTTCTACCCCAATCTTAGTTCTTTCTTGGTATCTACTGGGTTGGGGACTTAATTCTTGTTTCTCTAGTACCTTAAATTGCATCATTAGATGACTTATTTGGATCTGTCAGAATTTTTAATATGTGTACTTATGACTATAAACTTTTCTCTTAAGACTGCCATGATTATATCCCAGGTTGTGTTGTCATTTTCATTCATTGCTAGAAAATCTTTAATTCCTAATTTCTTCAACATCTCACTGTTCATTCAAAAGTGTATTGTTCAGTCTCCCAAAGCATTTGTGGAGTTGCTGAAGTTTCTCTTGCTGTTGATTTCTAGTGTTGGTCCACTCTAGTCTCATAGATTTCAAGGGAATATCTCATTTTTTTTGCGTTTGTTAAGGTTTGCTTTATGGTCTATGATACAGCCACCTTTGGAGAAGCCTTTGTGTGCATTGAGAAGAATATTTATGTATTACTTAACACTAGGATGGGATGTTCTATAGAGAACTATTGATTCCAGCTAGTTTATGGTATAATTTAGCTCTGAAGTATCGCTGCTGATTTTTAATTTGGGAGACCAATGTATATGAATGTGGTATTGAAGTTTCCCACTATTTACTGTGCTTGAACCTAAGTAACCTTTTAGTATTTGTTTTATGAATATGGGAGCCACAGTGTTTTGGGGGCATGATTATTTATAATTGTTATGTCTTTTTGATGAATTGATTTGTTTATATATATTGTTAATATATAGTGTTCCACTTAGTCTCTTTTGACTGGCTTTGGCTTGAAGTCTACTATATCAGACAGACATAAGAATATCCATGTCTGTGTGTCTTGTGTTTGCATTCCCTTGATAATTTGTGTCCATCCTTTGGTACTCAGTTTGTGAATGGCTTTGCCAGCTATGTGAATTTCTTGAAGACATTAGGTCGTTGGTTCTTGTTTTACAATCTGGTCAATTAGTCTATATCTTTTTATTGGTGCATTGAAGTCATTCACCAATACAGTTATGATCGAGAGGGTTTACCTCTGATTTTGTTGAGTGAAGATTTGGCTGGTTGGGTTGTTGTGTTTGGAGGTTTACAGACTGTGAAAATGTGGTTCCTTCATTTCTAACTTTTCTTTATTCCTCTGTTACTTTTTTGGTGGACATTTGTGGTAGTTTGAATGCATGTCCCCCATAGACTCGGGTGTTTTATTAAAGCTTGTGCTGTGGTCAGCTTTCTCATTGCTGTGACAAAGAACCTGACCAGGAATGGGCTCATTTTGGCTTACAGACTCAAGGGGAGGCTACATCATGGCAGGGGAACAATAGCATCATCTCCATCACAGCAGGTGGAAAACAGTGACAGGAAGGTGTGCCAAACCCTGGCAAGGGGAAGCTGCCTATAATCCCCATAGGACCACGCCAGCAACACACCTCCAACAAGGTTCCAATACTGCCATCAGCTGGGGACCAAGCATTCAGAACACACACCTTTGTGGAGGACACCTGGATCAAACCATCACAGCTTGTGACCTGGATCTCCAGCTGCTTGTCTGGATGAGGTACCATTGGGGGCAAACCATAGGGTCCAGCCCTAAGGTGTGTTTAGGGGGCAGATTGTATTTCCAGCCCAAACTTATGCAGAGAGGTTTGAGCTATGCTTGGGTCCCTGCTGCTGGCTGCCCACTCATGCTCGCTGATTATAGTTTTTACTGGCTTTTTGGTTATTTCTCTCTGCTTGAATGTATGGTAGTAGCTTCTTGCGCCATTGATGGAACTTACCCCATGAATCTGAAAACTTGAAATAAATCCCTTCCTCCCTTAAACTGTACCTGGTTTGGGCGTTCATTCCAACAATTTGAAGTTGACCACAATAGCATTCTTGCACATGCTCAGATGGGTGACACTGTTATTCTTCTGTCTTTCCATATAATATTCCTTTAAGATTGTTCTGTAGTGTTGGCTTGGTTGCCATGAATTGCCTTGTTTAACTTATTTATTTACTTTTGCATGTGTGTTTTGAAAAACTCTTTTTATTTCTTCCTTAAATTTAAAGGATAATTTTGCTGAATATGGCCCTCTTGGTTGGAGGAAGTTGTTCATTTTCAGGTTCTGAATTATACCATTTGCACTTTTCTGGCTCTTAGGGAAGACTTACAGTTATCCTGATGTTCTTGTCTTACTGTGTGAGTTGGCATTTCTTCCCCCTAAGATTGTAGTATTGTTTCTTTATTATGCATTTCTGGCATGCTGACCACGCTGTGCTGTGGCAAGGTTCTTCTCTGGTCATGGATGTTTGGGGTTCTAATGGCTCCTGTGATGATTTCATGTTGGCTTCTCTCTCTGAGTCTGGGAAATTTACTGCTGTGAACTCATTGACTAGACTTTCTGTTCCTGTACATGTTGTCTCAGCTCCATCTTCCTCTCTGAATTCTCAGGTTTGGTCTCTTGAATGACTCTTAGACATCTTGGGAATAGAATCCACGTTTCTTGAATTTTTTTTTTCTGAAGTAGTGTCTGTGTGAATTATTGTCCTGGCTGTCCTCCATCTCTGAAATGGTCTTGCCTACATGTGATGCTCTCTGTTTTGTGTGTATGTGATTGTTTCTTTCATTTCTAGAATTCCTGTTTGGTTCTCTTTCAGGTTTTTCTTGCTGAATGTGTCTTCCATGTTTTGGACTTTCTCCTGCAATTTGCTTACAGTTTCGTTCACTTTGGTGACTATCTTGTCAGGGTTGTTTTTTAATTTTAATTTTTATTAATTAGAAACTTTGTTGTTTGGACCAATCACATATTGGTTTCATTCCCCTCCTCCCTGCTCCCATTCCCCTGAGGGTCCTCCTCAGTGGGGTTACTGGTATTCACACTGGGGTTATCAGCTATGAGTTTTAAGAGTAGCACTCGTTGTGGGGGGTTTTGAATGGATTCCTTAGTTTATCCATCTGGTTGCTTGAGCCTTCTGTGTGGTCATTGGTATTTTATAAAAGCAGGATTCTCAATATTTTTCTCTGACATTTCCCTAAATTTTTGATTATGGCTTCTGTCATAGGGGAGGAGCAAGGCCGAGAATGGGTTGAGGTGGGTGGGTGTCTCATGGTCTTTCTGTTTCTTTGTTGTGTTTTTCACATTTGATTCAGATTTCTCTTTCCTCTCTTTTCAGTCTTAGTAGGTGGTTTGTTCTGGCTTTTGTAGGACTGCCTCTGGCCACTCTCCTTGTGACATGGTGCTCACTTTTACTTATCAGTCAGTCTAGTTATTCTCAGCTGTAGATGACCCTGTTGTCTGACCCTTTGTGTTTGCCAGTGGAAGATGCACTGGGTTCTCCTGTGTGGGGCAGATGGGTGGGCTGAGTGCCAGAGCCTCCCTTCTACAGGTAGAACTGTCTGGAATTCCCCCTTGTGCACTGGGTGCCTAGGCCTGCCTTCTACCTACCTATGCCCAGTGTGGTGGGGGTTCCAGAGGGCTGTGTGGCACAGAGCGCACAGGCTAGGCTGCCTACTTCTTTCTAGTCCCAAAGAGCTGTGTGGCCCAGGGAATTCAGTAAAAAAAAATATTGTTTAAAGTCACCCAGGAGCACAAGAAAGAAAATAATGGAAATAATTGAAGGGTTACTTTGGGATAGGTTATTTTGGTTTTGGAGACAAATAAATATATTTCATCTAAAAACTGAATTGTTCTGGGGACATTCAAGCCCAATATTTGTGTTGTCCATGACATTCTAAAATCGTTTCCACCTAGGTAAGGGGATCTTGGACTGGCATGCAGAAAATATTTCCAACAAACCATTTCCTGCATTTACTGTCTTGAGGTCTCTGTGCAGAACCCTGAGTGGAAAGAAGGTCACTAGCGGACCTCTGAACGTCTGGCAATGCATTTCAGATACTTATCGCAGCCGCACGAGCTAGGAATCTGGGATGGAAATCTCCTAAGAATAACCGGTCTCACGAAATTTCCAGTCCCTCTTGTTTTTGGCAGAAATTAAAATTCCGTGGAAATGGTTCATGTTGCAAGACTTCTGTGTGGTGCTGGCCAGCCCCTGGAAAGAAAGTGGCCCAGGAAAAGAAAACCAGACCAGTGTGGCTGCATGTTTTCACGCCTTTGAAAAGGTCTGTATTTGGCTCCAACCAGGAAAGAACACTGGGGGTTTTTATTTTGTGCCAGCATTTCAAATACCATTCACCTGACTCACTAGACACTGAACACCAGGAGGAAACAAGGGAGCGGATAGATTGTGAATATTCTCAGTGTTCAAACAAGTCTTTGAACAAGACTTCTTGCTGGGAGAAAGAGCAGGCTATCAGTGTAGCAGGATGTTCTCATCTGCCCCTTGCTGGGGGACAGAGAGGCAGGGCAATTCAGGGTCCACCAGTTCATTGGGTACTAATGATGTAGGTGATACAATTCATATTCCATCAGTTCACTAGATACTAGTGATGTGTCGGGCACTGCTTGTTGGCACTGCTAAATGAGGGCATGGAGAACAAAGGGTTAACAATGTTTGAACAGGTGAAACCCTGGTAATCCGGTAGGAGTTTCCCAGCTCCATCGTCAACCCTGACTCCCAACCCCCACGAGCAAGCCACAGGAACCCAGCATTCCTACCTCAGCATGGCTGGCAATGGGTGACAGACCCAAGCAACAAATTTCCCTGTACCCATCCCCACAGACCGTGGCTAGAATCAGGTATTTCCTGCCACTCAGGCCCCCCAAGTATACAAATTAGCTATTCACAGGTTGTCTGCACTCACCTATCCCCTGGCAGACTACCAACTTACCACCCTGACTGACCAATCCCCTTGCTCTCCCCTATTCCTCTTCCTCCTGGCTTCCTTTCCCTATAAATGTAAGCTCTCCCCATTCAATAGAGAACCACGTGGTTCTCTATTGAATACACTATTGAATTCACATATGTATTGTATTCACAAATACTCACAGTATTGATACACTATACACATCTGCTCGTGTCTGTGTCTCATACCTTGCCGGACACACCCTGTGTCCACCCCCAGCTCTGTGGAACCGCCCTGAGACAGAGAAGCAGGGACCAGCCAGCAGCTTCTGCTTCCCACCAATTTCCCTCCACGGTGGATGACAGCTCCCCAGGAGGTGAAACGACAGTGATGTAGGTGAGATGGGTGTGGACAGGGCTTGGTTTTACTCTTTAGATAATTCACATGGTTAAGAAAGGGCTCAAGTTTGGACCAAATTATCCACTGGAATTTTAGAAGTCAACCAGTGCATTTTTAATGGACGTTCCTGTGTGCATGTGCGTGCATGTGTGTGTGTGTGTGTGCGTGTGTGTGTTCAAGCTCAAACACACATGTGTGTACAGGTGAAGGACACATGAAAACTTTAGACATCATCCTCAGGAATCCTGTCCATGTTTGTGTTGAGATAGTGTCTTTCATTGGCCTGGAACTCACCAATCTGGACAGTGGCCAGAGAGCCCCAGGGATCTTACTCTCTCCGCCTCCCCAGCATGGGGATCATAGATGCTTATGACCTCACCTGGCCTTTTCCATGTTTACTAGGGATCAAACTCAGGTCCTCGTGCTTGTGAGGCAAAACTATGACTGACTGAGTCACCTTTATCTTCTCAGGATTAGTGCATATTGTTTTTTTCAGAATAACCGAGATTTACTCTTTTTTTAAATATATATATTTATTGTCCATAATGAGTTACATTATTTAGTGGGCAAACCATGCGTTGTTATCCCGAATTCCCCAATTCCCCCCCTCCCCATCCCTGATCAGTTGTTTATCCTCCTCCGTGGGCTGTCTGTATTAGTCCTTGTGAGATTTACTCTTTTTAATATTATATTTATTGACTTATTTATTTGCAAGGAAAGAGAGAGAGAGAGAGGAGATCCTCTTTTACTTCAGACAAACTCAAGATGCATGCACCATCTTTGTGCATCTGGCTTTACGTGAGTACTGGGGAATCGAGCCTAGGCCATCAGGATTTGCAAGCAGATACCTTTAACCTCTGAGCCATCTCTCCAGGCCTCTAGCTTTTAATCACCTCACCATCGTATGTCTATTGCATTGCCTGGAATGTCTTTCCTTCTACCTCTTGCCTGTTAGGCAAATTCCTATTTTTCGCCCAAACCTAGCCCAAACATCCACCTTAGCTTTGCCAAACACACTTAACTACTTCCTCATCTTTTATATATATTTACATTATTGCATTTAACATGCACAATTGTGTTCTTGTTGCCTGAGGTATCGTAGATGCTCAAGAAATGGAAATTTCCTTTTTGGGGGCTGGAGAAATTTCCTTTTTGGGGGCTCAGTGTTTAAAGTGCTTGCTTGCAAAGCCTGCCAGCCCAGGTTTGACTCCCCAGTATTCATGTAAAGTCAGATGCACAAATTGCCACAGGCATCTGGAGTTCACTTGCAGTGGCAAGAGGCCTTAGCACATTCATTCCCTTTCTATCTCTCATTCTCTCTCTGTGAAAATAAATAAATAAAAATATTCCTCTTTCTGTACCACACGGGGCCCTCCATCAATCAGACTTGACCATATATCTCAATCCCATATAAATAAATTGCTTGTTCTTCTCAGATTGACTTCTGTTCCAGAAGTTTCCCCACATCTTCTCATGTGCAATTGTCAGATGGTCATGGGGTTAGGTGTTAATTTAAAGTGATCTGAGGGCTGGAGAGACGGCTCAGCGGTTAAGGCACTTGCCTCCAGTGCCTAAGGCCCCGGGTTCAATTGCCCAGGACCCACATAAGCCAGACCCACCAGGTGGTGGCCCTGGTGCGCTCTCTCTCTCTCTCTCTCTCTCTCTCTCTGCTTGAAAATGAATAAATAAAATATTTTAAAAAAATAAAGTGATCTGAACTTCTTACTCTAGCTTTGGATCACGTTGGATGGCTAATATGATGTTAGTATTTGAAACTGAAATACAGAAACCTTTTCCATGAAGTTTTAACAGATGGGGATAATCTGATTTTGTTTCGTCTTCGGCTGGCCAGTGGCTGGGGACTTCATCAGATTATAGCTTGAGTCCTCACTAATGAAGCAAAGGTCAGCGGTTCACACTCTGTCTGGTCCAATGAGCTTGATTATCCGTCACGTTCTGTTTTCCACTCCCCTCGACTTCAGCCAAGTCTCCTGTAATTCAGTGCACTTGCGTAAACGGGGGCCAGGCCCGAGAGTGCAGGCTTGGTGAAAATCAATCCACTCTCACTTTTAGAAAACTCGGCTGATCGTTTACGTCTTGTGACTGCGAGTGTGCATGTTTGCACACATGGGTGCACAAGAGACACTTTTACAAATGTGAATAAAAATAGCATCTTGATCTTGCATGATTTCAAACAGCATTCAGTGTGGCAGTCAGATGGAAGGATTCGGTTACTTAATGCTGGCGTTTAATGTATATTATCACATTTATTACCATATCCAGACCAGATGTTTGAGATTTGGGCTGGAAACTCCATAACACAGACTGTATGACCCCAGGGTCACCCACTGCTTCGTGCTCACTGTTCAGCTGTATTTTGTTAAGGCTTTAATAGAGCAATAATGTGTTTCCACAATTCTTAGTCTGGTATTAGATGACATGCGGGCTGAGCAGACTGGTAGGGGGTTACACAAACCAGAGCAATTTGCTTTCCCAACAGTAAGAAAGTATGTTAGGAATGACTGCAAATAGTTGAGCCATCTCTCCCTCTTTCCTCTCTTTCGCTGTCTCCTTTCTGTCTCCCCTTCTCTCTTTCATCTGTTATCATCCACTACTTTATTTACAGTTTGCTGTCCCTCAAGCTCCTTCCTCTCAGCATCTATCTATCTTCCATTACATTCTTATCTCAACAAACGCTACTTGAAACCTCCTTATTTTTGGCTTTTCTTATATTGCTTCTCTACTGATACGATCACAAGCAAACCCATTCAGAAACTCCCTCACACTCCTAATTTTTAAAAATCATAATCAGTGCAATTTAGATGAGATGAACAGGAGAAGTGAAAGCCTCCGTGGAACACAGCCAACCATTCATCTGTTTGTATTAATAGATTCCAGCAATGGTACGCCAGGCACAGAAAGTCTGTTTGCCACCGCACTTAGCAAGCACACGAGCTTAAAAATAAACTTTGACAACGTAGATCTCTTTGTCCTTGTAGGAATGGAAAGCATTATGTACTTCAAAGCACACTAAGCCTGATTTGAAAATATAGTTGGGTTTCGTTACTGTGGCAATTGGGAGGGTCTTTAAACAGCACACAGCACATGGATGGGTCGGGAGCAAGCAGTGAGCCGGCCACAAGCTAGTAAGAATAACCTTGATATCCTCGTTCATAAGGAGGAAGCGCCTGTCTGCTGTCTTCAAAGGTCTCTGGATCCACTTGGATATGATTCCTCACTTGAATCAGGAACTGGAATTTTCTTCCTGAACCAAACTGGAAAAACAGAAAATAATTGGGTATCCCATCTCCATTGCACAGAGAAGTTCTTGTTCATTGTGTTTTGGGGGCAGGAAATCGATCTACCTTCACACAAAAAAGGAAACCGTATGTGACAATGGCTTGTTAGTTTGGGAAATTACAAACACAAGACAGCATGATGACTCCTGATGAAAACATCACCAAATGATGAACCCCCGAGCAAAAAGGAACTTCTACCGTAAGTACCTTTGCAATCATCAAGAACCGTCATTTGTTTTTCCAAATTTCTAGCTCATGCGGAGGAGATTTTCAAGCAAGAGTCTTCCTTAGAGACAAGTCTATAATTAAACTCATTGGGTATTCCCACGGAAGGTTAGTTACCGAAATGTTTTCCATGACTTTGCAACACTGGAATAAATTGCACGTTAATTTAGGAATGCTTTGTATGACAGGCGGGTTATATATCAGGCTGTTCTTGTGTGATGTATTATTTCTGGCAGTGCAAAACGGATCAACATATGCATCTATGAATTCCACTGCTAAGTTAAACTGTGTTTATTTTGGTTTCATGTGGTTAATTCTGTAATCAAGAAGCTCATGTATAGACTCACACGTAAGTGTAATTTACAGAGAGTCTTAACTGTTTCTTTCGAGAACGTTATGTCTATGATAGGAAACTGATAGCTTAGAATCCTGGGAATGGGGGAAGAGGAAGTATAATAACTTGAATGAAATTTTTGGCATTAATACCTGGGTTCTTTCCGTAGAGTTTATTTCCATAGCTTCAAATAATTTGTTTGAAAATTATATATATATATATATATATATATATATATATACATACATATATATATATATATAAGATTTCTCATCTTCTAAGAATAGTGTTGTGGTCTTAGAAATGTTCATTAAGCTTATCAAAACATGTCTGTACGCATTAAAGATAACAAGTTCTGTTTTAGTGTCTAGCATTAATTAATTAATTAATAGATATTTCTGCATGCTGAAAGGATTCTGCTGTTGAGTAACAGGACAAGTATGGCTGCACAGTGGTTATTTTATATTTCAACTTTGCTTTTCAAATTTATCCATGACTGTGATTGACTGCATGTAGTGAGGAAGTATATACTCGTATGTACTTCAGGAATTGCATTGTGTTGCTTTTTTAAACAAGGAATTTCTTTAAAAGTCTTTTAAAAAGTAATTTCTACTCTTGTTTTTTGGAACTATGAGTTTATTCAGCTTATCATTTACTTGGAAGGTCATCACATACTTTCTTTGGGGGAGCAATTCAACATATAAAATGGTCAAGAGCGAGTTTGTTTCTGATTTCTACGATGTCAATTATTGCACTGGAATTTGGGGTTAACCCTTTAAGAGCCCCCTTTGCTGATCTTGCCCTTCTCCTATCACAAGTAGGAAACAAGAATCCTGTATGTGTGGTTTCACTGCACCTAGTGAGAGGTGGTGGGGGGATCCTTTGGGTAGAAACTGACAGAAGCTGTAACTAAGCAACAATTATCATGAAAGCAAAATGCTTTGAGATAATTACATGTAGCTTTTGGGTAAGCTTAAATTATATCATGTAAAACATCATATGTAAAAATGGAGAAGCCTAAATTAGCCCTCTCACAGCTCAGTCAAGTTTCGGCAGCTCCTTTTTCTAATCGGAAACTTTCACATGCGTAAGCCAGCCTGTAGGACGTGCCTGGAAATTCTTTTAAGAATTTGAAGACTGGTGGATATCATCTGCACGGATGCTTTTTCAGACTAGAATCATCTGGAAGAGTTAGACAGAATTCTGGGACCTCACTCAAGAGATGATGCAACATTTCAGCAGTTCGAACAATTTTTTTTTAATTTAAGAGAAAGGAAGACATTACGTGGCTACATGAAGATCAAGTAAATAATAGATGGTAGGATTATAATTGGGGGACCACCACTCGGGAGGCTGAGGCAGAAGGACTGTGAATTTAAGACCAGTCTGGGCTAAGTAGTGAGACCTTGACAAAAAACAAAAAATAAGCAAACAAACAAAAAACCAAACCAAACCAAACCAACAAACAAAAAAAAACCCCACCAAAACTTAGGATCATCTGGAAAAATAGGTGTAGACTCCAGACCAGTATAGTATCAAGATATACTGACTGGTGACAAATGATAACTTGGCATTTTTACAGCTCAGTTTAATTTTTTCTAGTTAGTAATTTGGCATCAAAATATTTACAGCCAGGGCTGTCCAAGGCTTTGCTTACCACAGTGACAGGTCATTGAGAAGGAGGGAAAAACAAGGAGTTTGAGAAAGAACTTCAGATCCACCATGTATCAATATCAGTAAGACATCTGGAGAATTATCTAAGTGCTATCTCTAGCTCCCCACACAGGAAACGGGTCAATAAGTCTTCTTATAACCGTAACTATTAAATGAGATCTTTATGAGAGTGGTCTGGCATATAGTAAGTATGCAATGTTTAAAGATGTGGGCTCTAGGGACTTCTTAACTGAAGTTCTAATAATTCCATCTATTTAATGTAATCTTTGACTGGAATAAATATTACCCAAAGATACAACTGGGTTGTGAAACCTATTCTCTACACACTGGGCTGCTAAGAAAATAGAATTGTGAAACAAAGCTAAAAATGCAATCAAAGAATAAGACAGAAATGCCGGTTCAAGCTTGCAATGCCAGGACTTGAAGAGCTGAGGCAGGAGGATGGCCTTAAGTTTGAGACCAGCCTGGGTTACATAGTGAATTCCAAGATAGCTTGGACTATAGACTGAGACTCGGTTTTGAAAAGTCAAAACCAAACCAGACAACAATGACAATAAGAATCAAGACACATGGACTGAATGGTATCAAAGAGGTTTTTATGTGTTTATTTTTGTTGTAAGGGGCGTGGCAGAAGGGGTGTGATGCAAGTTGATGTAAGGGGTGTGATTAAGGGGCATGATGTAAGGAGAGTGATGTAAGGGTGTGATGTTAGGTGTGATGTAAGGGGTGATGTAAGGGGTGATGTAAGGGATGATGTAAGGTGTGATGTAAGGGGTGATGTAAGGTGAGATGTATGGTGTGATGTAAGGTGTGGTGTCAGGTGTGATGTAAGGGGTGATTAGGGTATGATGTAAGGTATGATCTAGGTGTGATGTCAGGTGTGATGTAAGGGGTGATGTAAGGTGTGATATAAGAGGATGATGTAGAGAGTGTGATATAAGTGGTATGAAGTATGGGGTATGATGTAAGGGTTATGATATAAAGAGTGTGATTTAAGGGGTTCAGATATACTAGGTGGTCTAAATCCACTTGATCAATTATTCTGTGGTCCTAGATAAAGACAGTACAGATGGTGACCAACATGAATTAATTTCTCTTTGCATCTTATGTGTTTAACTTGTGACTAGCCATTTTTGAAAAACCACTGTAGCCAGCAAAGTCATTCTCAGCAGAAATGTTTGAAAATTTAAGGACTACCAATGTTCATCCTCAAAATGTTTTCTATGACGTCTTTCTGTATTGTGCCTGAAAAAAAAATCAAACCTTTATGTGGATGGAGTCTGTCAGTAATTTAATTTATTGTGTCCATTGTCCTATGCACACATGCAATGCACTTGGACAGAACCATCATTCTTATACCACTGCCTAAACTCACATCACAGAGAGAAAATAATCTTAGCTGCTGGATTGTCTCCTGGCAGTATCAACAGTGGCTATTAAAATATTAAAAATATTACCACTTACTGGAGTGTGGTGGTTTGAATGTGGTAGTTTGTGGCCCCATAGACTCAATCATTTGTGATTAAACTTCTTACTTATGCCCCTAGCAAATGATCCCTGTTACTGGGGAAGAGGTATATCACTTTGGTTGGATCTTAGATCCAGCCATAAGGTGTGACTGGGGTGGGGTTGGGGACTCAGGGTTCCAGCCCAAAGACAGAGCAGTTTGAGCTCTGGCTGTTTATGCTTGCTGTTTGTGGTGTTGGTTGTTGGTGCTGTCTCTCTGCTTGGATCTATGAAAGGGAGCCAACTTCTCCTGCTATTGATAGAAGTTTCCCTGGACACTGTAATCCTGAAATAAACCCAACTTTCCTCCCCCAAAATATATTACCTTGGGGTTGTTGAGATGGTTGAGTGGGTAAGAGCACTTACCATGTAAGCCTGAGGACCCTAGAGGGTCTGAAATGATTTGAGCTCAATCCCCTGCACCCATGTACGCTGCTGGGCACACATGCGTGTAATCCCAGCCCTGTGGGGAATGGAAACAGGAGAATTGCTGAGGCTTGCTGGCCCGCCAGTATGACTGAAAACTACAGTTCTGTGCAGTGAGAGACTCCATCTCTAGGAAAGAATGTGGAAAAGCAATACAGCAGGATACCCGAGATTCTGCTCTGGCTTCCACCTGCATGCACACAGGGCACACGCACCTTCTGTCACTACACACACATGCATACAACATATACTCACCACACACATGCCAAAACTATTATCTTGCATCTATATAGTATCATTTTTTCTAAACATTTCCGCATTTATTAGTTCATTTTCCCCCCCCCCCCCCGTAGTGGAAACAGAGATTATATTCCTCAGTCTCCTGCATAATGGGAAGAACAAACCCTGGAATTAGAAATAATTGTCTCATCAGATGGTTGAGAATAAAGAAATGAAGCTTTGCATGTTGTATAATTTGTTTAATGCTCTCATGATTATCTCTGATTTTTATCCAGAAATATATGATTCATCCACTCCTCACACATTAATAGGGTCTTAAACTTAAGCACTAATTGACATTACCTGAGTTGTGCCATCTACGGAGTCCCAGCCAGTCAGGCACCAAGACAAAATAGTGTAGCAAGCTTCAGCCTGAGTTAGGTGTGCGGGAATACCTGTGTGTCTGGAACTCTCGGTCTTTTTAGCTGACGAGACTGAAGGTGTTCCTATCCATGTAAATTTCTTGTTTCAAGATATTCAAGGCTACAAGCTTACCATCTTCTCTGGCCGCTGCCATGAAATTGACAACTGAATAGTGAGGGGGTATATCTTGAGCGGAAGTGACATCAGCTAAGGCTTTGAGCCATAGCTTCTCACTGGCTGATAAACTACCTCTTCTGGGGCAGAGACACACAAGATCATGGTATAGATTACCTGAGGATTTCAGCTACTGTCAGATGTCTTTCTCAGTGTGGTGGAAGGTTTGAGCTGGAGGGGAGAACAGTTTACAGGTGCAAAAGGAAACCAGAATACAGTGAAGCATCAGGGACCAAACGGCTCACATGAGTTCACTATAAGGTGATTTAAACATAAAAGAGCTTGTTGATTTTCTACAAGTTGCTTTGCACCTGCTGTATTCTTTTTTATTTTATTTATTCATTTTCAAGCAGAGAGAAAGAGATAGAGAGAGAGAGAGATTGAGAGAGAGAAAGAGACACCAGGGCCACCACCTGGTGGGTCTGGCTTATGTGGGTCCTGGGGACTTGAACCCAGGGCCTTAGGCACTAGAGGCAAGTGCCTTAACTGCTGAACCATCTCTCCAGCCCACCTGCCATATTCTTGTGGCTCAGTTCCCAACCCTCTTTTCATTTAAAAGCTGAGCCTCCTGTATCCCGTGCAGCATCTTTGGTGGGTGGTGCTTTCTTCTTAAAGAAGTCCTGGACTAGAGCCTGGGAGGCACGCTGACCTTCATGGATGAGCCTTGGAGAAGTCCTTGGTGTATGTGTGTCTCTGAGTGTGCTGTCCTTGCTATTCTTCCCCTTGTGACAGAAGCCAGCTCCAAGCCCAGGCAAGTGCAGTGGCGCTAATAGAGGTGTGATTACGGGTCACAAAATAACACAGGGGCCAAACATTCACTTCATTATGCTGTTTTTGTTCTTTTGAAATCCTAGAGGCCAAGGTGAATGGAGCACTAATGTGTAATGCCATCCAGTGACTTTTCAGAGGTCTAAGTAGGGAACGACTGAAAGATACATCTTGCATCTTTTCCTGTATACTTTCAAGGTCTTATTTTATTTCCAAAAGGTACAAATTCTCAGTTCTTTAGGGTGTGACATACACACACACTTTCATATATATGAAACATATTTATACCCACTCATACAATCTCATATATGTTAGTTTTTTAAACTCTCAAGTAAAATTCATTAATACTTGTGATTGTGGCTCTGTGAATTTTTTTCTTTCTTGTTGGAGTATTTCTACTTATTTGCAAAATGATGTGTTGACATTGGTGTGTTTACAAAACTTTTATTTACAAAATGAGGGGTTTCCTTATGACATTTTCATAAACATATGTTATTATATGGTTTGATATATAGGGTTGCAACACCAACCATAATCTAAATATAGAACAGATTCTTCACCTCAAAATATTTCGACCTATTGTCCACTAGTGATCAATCTCCCCCATCTGTACCCCTGGCACCCCTGAGTTCACGTATATGTTTCCTGTCTTTGTAAGTCTTGCTTTTCCCATCTTGCCATATACAGAAGACCACACGATTAACAATGCTTTGTATCTTGTTTCTTTCACTTGCAAGAGACATTTGTGGTTCACTCATGTGTGTGTGTGTCCATAATTCACTTCTTTTTTCACCAAAAAGTATTTTATTCCCTTGAAATTTGCTCATCCATTCATCAAGGAAGAGCATTCTGTCTGTTTTCCATTTTTTAAAACTACTGTAAATAGAATGTGCACGAAGCACAGATACTCGTGTGAACAAAAGTTTTATTAATCTAGGATTAGTAAGTAGCAAGAAGCGGACTGTAAATCAAATGGCAAATGCACATTTTGTAAGAAATTTCCTATGCTTGTTCCAGAATGGTTTTGCCATTTTGCATCCCCACCAACAGTGTGTGGGAGTCCTAGTTAGACCCTTGCCCAAGCCTGCTGGTGGGAAGGGTTTGCTTTGATGTGTGCAATGGTATCTCATTTTGATTTATGATGTTGAACCTCTTTTCATGTGCTTATGTGACCTGTGTATATTTACTGAAATATCTGCTCAAATCTTTGCCCATTGTTTAAAAACTAGATGTTTTAAATTGGTGGTTTTGAGAATTCTTTTTAAATTAAAGATATAGGCCTGGGGAGCTGGCTCAGTGGTTAAAGGCACTAGCTTGCAATGCCTGATGGCCTGAGTTCAATTCCTCAGTGCCCATGGAAAGCCAGACGCACAAAGATGTGCATGCATCTGAAGTTCCTTTGCAGAAGGCCCTGGCACACCTGTACTCACTCTCTTTAGGTTTGTCTTTGTCTCTCAAATAAATCAATAAAAATATTAAAAATTAAAGATATAGTTCTTCTGAATTTGTGATGCACAAGTTGTTTGATTCTCTTCACCATCTTGTATAGAGATAAAAAGTTAGTTTTGGTGACACACACTTACTTGATCAGTTGTTTTCTTGTATATCAGGTTATTGTGTCTTATGTAAGGTTCTTTTAAAACCCAAAGTCATGAAAATTCTCTTCTGTGTTTTATTTTTTTAAGAGATACGAGGAATTTTATATTTTACATTTATGTCCATGAACTATTTCAAGATTATTTTTGTACAAGCTATGAGGTGTGGGTCAAAATTACACATGCACACACTCACAAACACATACACACATGCACACACACACTCACACATACACATACACACACATACACACATAAACAGATACATACACATACACATACCCACACACACACACACACACACACAC